>JAOEHX010031421.1:0-19146 GCA_025448015.1 Bolborhynchus lineola
TATACAATTTCACTGCAGAAACAGAAAGTATACTTGTACATTCAAGAGACATTTGTGCATTGAATGCAAAATAGAAATAAGAATACAAATATAGCAAAATGTTACTATAAGCCACTGTGATTTATTCTTATAACTAAACTTAGTACCTTATTAGAAAATATCACTTTGGTACCTCTGTATACCTTTATATTTTCATTTGAATTTAGAAATAGCTCCTTAAGAGAAAAATTAATTTAAGAACCAGTTGATGCTGCTTTTTGCATTTCTTACCTTTATTTAGTATAGTATAATAAGAAGGTTCAGGAAATTTGTTCCTTTTTTTTAAATCCCGGAGACTGTATAGAAAGCAAAACAATGGAACATATTGCTACTTAGATTTTAATAAATCAACTATTTTTTGCTTGAAGAGCATAACTTTTATACTTGATCATATATGATAGCTTACTTAGCAATACATAGCATAATTTTTATTTAGTCACGTAAAGAGATTTAAGATTTTTCAAAGGTGTCTGTATGAAAAAATCAATGATTTTATTATTAAAACTGTTCACAGAAAGCTGAAGTCATAAATGCCACGTAAGCTTGTGCTTCTGCTCCAAATATCTTTTCACAGAGCTTTTTGTGCTGTTCCTGCGGCTTTACTCTGGACCTTAAGACTGATGCTCATGCCTTAGCTTTATTTAGCCTCTTGAAAAGAGGTGGTGAGAGAAAGATCTGACTTTCCCCGCTGAGTATATAGGCTTGACTTGTCTCTTTTCATCTTGCTGCCTTTTGCAGAACTGGCAGAAGGAATCTAACTTGATAAGAGAAAACAGGTTTTGATATTTCTGGGTAACATCTCCAGTGTTGTCTATGCTGTTCTTTTATCCAAGGCACTTTTATTTTCAGAATGAACGACTGTCACAATGAGTAATCTTCACAAGTTTCAGGGAGCATTATTTGCTCTGTTGAATCTCCTCACTGATCTTGATTCAAATATCAAAAATTTTTCATAGAGGTGGGAAAGCCTTTCCATTCACAAACCAGGGAAACAATTTTGGTGGTAAAGCAATCAAGCCAGCTTTGCTTACAGAAAGGAATGCACTTCTACAGTCACTAGGATGGAGAAAAATTACGAGTCATTTCTGCTGTCATTCTTGTGGCTGTGGTTTCTTTTTCATGATTTTGTTTCAATCTCTGTGACTTTGCAGCTGCTGCAGCCATGTTGCTCTGTCTCAGAAATGAGACTTTAGCATTTTTTTTCCTTTATGCTGTGAAGACTGTGACCCATTGACTTGTTATGATTTTTTAAAAGCTCTCCATAGAATTTAATCCAGTTGTTTGCATCTGGAAAGTAGAAGCAGAGCTGTCTGATTTTTTATGTTTTCTTTTCTTCAGTGGGGGGAATAAGAAGGGGAGAAGAGATGAAGCAAAATATCAAGATTTGGATTTTGTTTACTTCTACTGCTTGCTGAACTAGTATTAGTGGTTTGTAGAAATTTAACCTACACAGAAAGAGAGGCCCCATTTTATTCTTCAGGCTAAGTCTAACCCTGGGAAAACAGTTTTAAGATAATTTTAACTACTCAGATATAGAAGTACCAATACAGAAAAGAGATGAAAAGCTAGCAGAAGATTCAGGGCCCAGACAAACCCTTTATAACTAGCCTGTCCCATTGGCCCCCCCATGCACTCCAGACCCCAGGGCTTGCACAGCAGTGGCATCCCTCTCCATGATAGAGGTGACACAGCCTTTCCAAGCCACTTTTCTGCCAGGTTCATTGCCATTTTCTGGGGGGCAAAGGTAATAGTTGTTGCAGAGTTTATTTGATTTGGCTCAGTGCAGCACATTATCTTTCCCATCAGTGTGTCTCAGTAGTGAAGTGCAGCTGATAAAGCAGGAGACTGCTCTGGTATCAGTAGCGGCTGTCTAATCCACCAGGCAAGCTGAATTTCTACCAAAAAATGCAACAGGAAAGTTGACATGCAATTATCATACCAAAACAGAGTGAAATCCAATGAAGATGAAAGATAGGCACCCTTTAATAAATAAATCTTGAGATTTCTTAAGTGATTGAAAGAACTTTACCATACACAAAAATCTCCATAGCAAGATTTAACAATATGGCCCTCAGCTATAAAGAAAATATTCCCACATTTAAGTATGCCTTTATCAAGATTAAATACAACTTTCTGTGATTACTAGGGGTTTCTGCTAAAATAAAATGGCTCCATCAAAAGTGGAACAAACATCTCCTTAGAAACTTTTGTTGGTGGGAATAGACTTTACAGGGGCTCAAGCCTTCAGTGGCTGCACTCCAGCCAGTTAGCTCCTGGTAGCAGAAAATAAATCTTTGTCATGTTTTTTGTTTCTTTCTTTACTTTTTTTCTTTCCTTTTTTTTTTTTTTTTTTTTTTTTTATTTGAAATAATCTGTTCATTTAGCAATGAACCAACCCCTTTTCCAGCCACTTCTCCCAGACCCACACTCTTACAATAAAGAAATGAGTTGCAGTGAGAGCCACTGAGCTGGACAGCAAGGCAACATGTTTTACAATCTAGATGTTTTCATTGTGCTAATTTGAATTTAAGACTTATGATTCATTGCTGATTATTAGTGTGTTAAGAGTACAGGACACCATCGCGTACTTCTCCAAGTATTACGAAAAGCAGAAACAAGAGACACAAATAATTTATAAACTAGAAATCTTGTGGTTGAATCTTATTGACTCTATCTACAAGCTGACGTGATCTATAAATCTACAATGTTGATGAAAGTTTATTTATTGCTGTACAGTCAGTGAAACTGGTAATCTTCTGGACAGTAGTTTTCTTACAAAAGCAGTAAGAAAATAAGATGCGTTTACTGTCAAACAACCTGGAGTACTAGGGAGTTAGCTATACAGTGAGATCTAGGAAATCCTAGACTACAATTCGTTTGTGGTATAGAAGTGGTGGAGCTAATCTGGGAAAATGAAAGTCAACAAAAATATTTCTAGTGAAAAAAAATATTTATGATACAACATGGAGCTTAGCATCCATATAAGTTCAGAACCTTGACCTATGATAAGATTTATTTGGCTTCAAGGATGAGGTGAAACTAATTCCTGTATAATTAGGTATGGTAATAGCTATGTGAATGCATTTGGTTCTGAACACCAGAAAAGCAGAAGAATACTGAAGAAATACCTTAAAGAAGTAAAGGTAATGGTCAAATATTAGAGTATTTGTAGATATGGATAGGTGTCTGATAAGGAAAATAAGGTCTGTACAGCTTCATGAAGAATGACACAGCAGAAGAAATAATATTCTATTCTATAATATTATAGAACTTTTCATTATCATATCAATCCTCTGAACATGAGTGAGTTGTGTTATTTCTTAGCAAAAATTAAGTGGCATAATTTAAAGCAGTGTAAATGACTGGAGGGAAAAGTGTAATATTTGTAAACACTTTATTAAATTAATAATTGGAACAATTGAAAGCATCTTTGGAACTACTGTATGTGCATTAACTAAACTGATGTGTTACACTTTGCATATTTTGGCAATTTATTCATTGTCATCATTTCACAAGTCAGTTTTCTCCACTTAAGATCTTTGTGGTTAGATTGCTCAACATATTTTTGACCTGATAGTCTGTACAACAAGGTCTGAAGCTAAAATCTTCTACCCATTTTACATGGTAGGTATAGTAAAATGAGGCATTACAAAATACATTTAGAATATGTGTCCTAATGGCTGTTTGTCTTTCCATTAATGTATTTCATTAATTCTTAATATCTCACAATCCGATTCTTTCCAATACTTCACTCATATTTGTTCTTGCATTCAGAAGAACACTTACTCATAATTTGCATTTAGTCTTACCCCACCCCCCACCTACCACATAAAAAACATTTTACAGGGCCGGACACCTTGATCATATGCTGACTGTGCCTGAGCTGTAAATAAGGATCTATGTGGATTCTCTGTTTAGTCCATAACAATAAATATGAGATCCAAATCTTAGCATAAAGGGTGAATAGAAACAACTTTAGAAAGAGGGAGTTAAAGTCAGTGTAAAGAAATTACAAGCCAAATATTTTTTTTTGTTGTTTGGTTGGGATTTTTTTGGTACTGTTGATGGTGGAAAATCCGTCACTAAATTTTTCAATATTAGTATTTAATCTCTTTGGACAAAAAAAGCTCAGAAGTGACATTTCCACCCTGGCATTTCAAAATCATAAAAGATTTTTTTGGTTGTGTTTTCTTTACTTTTTCTTTCCGGCAGTGGTCACTTTTTCCAGTAAGTTGGACATCAAAAGTACTGTAGCTGCAAAACATGATAAATATAGAGAAAATATTTTATTTTCCTTTAAAATGTATCAATAAAAATTGGGTTACAGGATATGTTTGACTGTATCTTCCTGAGTATTACTGGAAATATAGATTAACTTGAGAGAACAAAATTTCTCAGATGTGCCATCTTTATTTTTAGATTGTACTTTTATTAATGAGAAATTTGTTGAGTAAAGATTTTGAACACAGTTTATTTAACACTGTCAAATGGGACCCCATTCATTCATTTTCTGTTGATATAAATACCACGCTTGAGGTTTTGGAGTTGATCTTGTTGGTTTGTTTTTTTGTGTTTTCTTCATTGGGTCAGCCCCTGTTTGAATTACACACAGTAACTCTATAATAACAGGTGTTGTCAGAGGTGTCCCTGAAACATCAGATGATCTTATTCAGAGATGAATATGTTTCTAACTTTAAAGCTAGGAATATTTCCTCTAAAGCCAAGTTTGTGAACAGCCATTGTATTCTTAGCAATCTGAATACTTTATAATTTGAAGGAAATTAAAACCATTACTAAAATTTGAAGTTTTGCCTTATCACTACTGCTTCATAAAAGCAATTTTCAGGTGCTCAGTAATAGTATGGAAAATGTCTTTGTGACTTCTAAGGCAGTAGGACAGGAGTGAGCTGTGCTGCTGGCTGCAAAAGCTGTGCATTTGTTTTGTGTGCTTTTGGAACACAGTAATAAAACATTAGCATCGTGTCTGTGATGTGTTAAGAATAATAAGAAATTCTCCTTATTTCAGGTAGTTCTACATTATTATTGCCTACTAAACAGAGAAGGTCATTGTTATTTCATTGGTATAGAGCCAGTCAGTGAAATTCAGTTGTTTGGGAAAGCATTTTGCTCAACATTTGGTTTCGCTCAAAAATAATTGGGAGCTGCCAATTATAAAGGGAAAGGGCCTGTGTTCTTTTATCCAGGATTCTCTATATTTTTATTTTAGTAAAGGAGTAAGTTAATGAGTGTTTTATGCAATCCACAGATGTGAAGTTAAAAATGAAGTTCTAGTCTAAAGTATATAAAAGCAGACAAACACCGGAGTCTCAGTCTTTCAGATGAAAACTGTTATCACTGAAATGAACAAAACTGAAACTATTTTCGCTAGCATTATGAAAGCTTTTCACCCTTTGCAGAATTTTTAAAATATGCACAGGGCAAACACTTGTACAACATTTCTTGTATAAAACTCTACCAACACTTTAAAGCATATGCATGACTCACACTGACATTTTCATCTCACACTTGCATTATAACTGGTGGCTTAGATGAACAGTCTCAGATGTAGAGAGATGGTTTGAGAGTAGTAATAGTGGTGGAAGTGACCAGGAAGTCAGGGTTTTGAACTGTCAGTGGCAGTTGTGTCTTTCTGTCAGTTTACAAGGAAGATGGATTTTGATTTTGCAGATTTTCATGCAGAAGGGTTGGTGACAATATTCTATTTAATGCTGAAGAAGACTGCATTGCTAACACAAGCGGGTAAACCAGATTTGCCGCAGCCCTTCCAGAATAACTCAATTTACTTAAAAATCAGATCTTTGCTACAGAAATATTATAGTCCCTTTATTGTCTCCTGTTTTTTTGTTAGGTTTCTTGGCTTCCAGAAATTTCTCTTGAAGTGTGAGGTCTCAGATTGGCAAGGGCTGGGGGTGTGGTTATTTGCTTTGTTTTGTTTTAAATAAAATCTCAGATTCTGCCATGATTACATACTTCCTGAAGCTGTTTGCAAAATACCAATGTTGCGACATGGCAACTCTGGCAGAAGAAGGAAACGCTCCACTGTGAGAACTCTGCAGCCAAAGGAGGTGCTGGGCACTACCTAGAGCTCTTCTCTGTCTGAGAATAAGTGTTCCTCCAGTACAAAAACAGGGATAATATTCTTCCTAATAAGCAGAAGCAGCTGCAGGGAGCTAAATGATGTCTAAATCTTTTCAGTCGCACTGTTACACACACAACAGATGACAGACCTCGAAAGAAAGGAAGCAAATGTTTCACTGTATATGTTATCTGCTCCTGTATGGGTGGAAAATGGAGTAACTGAAGTAAATTCGTCCAGTTTGCAATTCTCCCATGACTAGATAAATAACAATAACAAAATTAAAAGCAGTGCTGCCCTGGGGACAGTAAGTCTCTCAAGATTACTAGTTTGTTTTTTTACTGCGTCAGCAAGGATGTAGATTTGTAAATATCCCAGACTACCCAAAAGGGCAATAACTTATTCATCTTTTGTTGTTTTCTTACGTAATATACTTCCTTATTTTCAGTAGAGAAGGAAATATAATGCTGAGAACCAGTGCTAGAAGTTGCCTACTCAGAGTCTTTCTCATAAATATGAGTCAGAAGTTGCCAATTTGCTCAGGAACACCCTCATTTGCTAAGTAACACCACCACACAGAGATGAAAGAAATATATTTTCCTAAGGATGGCTTGTACTACCAGAGTTTTAAAGGCTGATTAATTAAAAAGGTCAGAAGTTAATGTTTGTTTTCAGGATAAAAGCTCTGCTTTGGGAAAAACTCAAGTCAGTTACTGTGGGCAATGAAGCGTTGGATTACATTAATTTATAGTTTGTATTTTGCCATACATTGTTGTGACTAATGCCTCTACGATGTTATGATAATGTCATAGGAAAATATATAGTGAAGCCTGTGCTAGAGGACATAGGTATCATTCTGGCCTCATTAAAGTCAAAAGAGCTTTACTGTTGATCTCAGTGAAGTTATGATTTCCATCCAGCCTATCTCTACTAGACAGCTGTCAGTTTTAAACTGGCAGATCAGGAAGGGGTTTCCAGTAATATCTTTCTCACTTCCTAGCTGAATTTCTTTGGAATTTACGGTTACAATATGCCTTTAGTGAAGCCATGTTGTCTGCCTATCACCAATCACCTCCTTACTGTCCGTGTGCCTTAGCATAGTTTCTAGGAGGATCTACTGTATGATCCTTGCCAGGCACCAAGGTGAGACTGACCGGCCTGTAGTTCCCCAGGTCTTCCTTTTTTCCCTTTTTTAAAATGGGAGTTATATTTCTCCTTTTCCAGACAGTGGGAACTTCACCAGACTGGCAGAGCATTTAAAATATGATGGAAAACAGCTTAGGTACTTTATCGTCCACTTCCCTCAGGACCTGCTTCTCATCAGGATGCTTCTCATCAGAGCTCTTGGACTTGTGCACCTTTAGGTTCCTTAGATTGTCTCAAACCCTATCTCCTTCTACAGCAGGTGGTTCTTCATTCCCCCAGTACCTGTCCCTGCCTTTTGTGAGGCAGAGTGACTAAGCACTTGCCAGTGAAGACTGAGACAAAAAAGTCATTGACTATCTCAGTTTTCTCCATATCCTGGGTAACCAGCTCTCTCGCTTCATCCTGGAGAAGGCCTACATTTTCCTTTGTCTTCCTTTTATCCCCAGTGTACCAATAGAAACTTTTCTTATTGCTCTTGATGTCCCTGGCCAGATTTAATTCTGTCAGGGCTTTAGCTTTCCTTACCTGATCCCTGGCTGCTCATACGATTTCTCTGTATTCCTCCCAGGGTACCTGTCCTTGCTTCTAGCCTCTGTAGGCTTCCTTTTTTTGTTAGATATTGTCCAGGAGCTCCTTGTTCATCCATGAAGGCCTCCTGGTGTTTTTGTCTGACTATCTTTGTTGGGATGCATTGCTCCTGAGCTTGGAGAAGGTGATCCATGAATATTAACCAGCTTTCTTGGGCCCCTCTTTCCTCCAGGGCTTTATCCTAAGATACTCTACCAAGCAGATCCCTGAAGAGGCCAAATTCTGCTCTCCTGAAGTCCATTGTAGTGAGTTTACTGTGCAGCCTCCTTACCAGCCTAGGGATCTTGAACTTTAGCATTTCATAGTCACTGTAGCTAATGCTGCCCTTAAGCTTCACATTCCCTACCAGCCTCTCTCTCTTTGTGAGAACACGATCCAGCATAGCACCTTTCTTTATTGGCTCCTCTGCCACTTGCAGAAGAAAGTTATCATCAATGCATTCCAGGAACTTCCTGGATTGCTTATGGCCTGCTGTGCTGTCCCTCCAACGCATATCAGAGTGGTTGAGGTCCTGCATGAAGACCAAGGCTTGTGAACATGAGGCTGCACCTATCTGTCTACAAAGGACCTCATCTGATTTGTCTTCCTGATCACTGACATAGAGGGTAACACCCCCTCCTCATCTTCCGCCTCCTGTCCTTCCTGAGTAGCCCATATTCTTCTATTCCAACACTCCAGTCATAAGAGTCCCCCACATCTCTGAGAGGCCAGTAAGATCATAGCCCTCTAGGCGTGCACATTTCTCTAACCCCTCTTCTTTATTCCCCTTGCTATCTGCTTTTTTTTTTTTTTTTTTCTTCATGGAGGCATTTATGCTGGGCCCCCAGTGAATCCAGCTTATGGGCTGGGGTGGCTGGAATACCTTTGTGCTGTTCTTCAGGTGTCCTCCTGTTTGTCCACTACCCCTTTCCAGGCTCTGGGCAATTCTTGCTGGCACTGGCATCAAACCACTGGGAGTGGGATGGATTGAGGTTTCCCACCCTGGAAACTAAAGTTTCAAGTCCTCTTTACCAGCTTGGCAAGTTTATGACTGAAGATGCTTTCCCCGTCTCTGGCAGATGAACCCCCCCAGCCCCCAGTAGACCTGGTTTCCCAAAGTGAGTCTCTGTTTAGTGCTGTTCGGACTGCTCTGATGTATCTGAAACACTTGTGTAAAAGAAAGGAGGTATTGAAAGATGCAATAATGTATGTAAATTCAGTTTAATGATCCCTCAGTTAAGGTGTGTGTCTAATAAATAAGGATAATAAAACACTATTCCCACAAAAATATGCAGTTCCACTAAAGTCTTTGTGCTTTATTCTGCCTTATTTTTGGTTTAGGGTCCTTAATAAATTTGTTTTGAAAGTACATTTTTCTTTTAAAATGAACAAAAAACATAGCAAATAAAAATGGGATTTAAAGTCTATACATAAGATTGGATTCATGCAAGACAAATTCTGGGTTTTAATTTTTTAAAATGAACCTGGAAAAATATTGACTTGGTTTCAGCCCAACCACATTTCCCACACATTATTCTTTAGTTCAAGGCTCGACCTAATATAAATCCACCATTTACTCAGCCCTTGACTCATGGCAATTACTACTTTCCCACACAAATACTATCGCAAGGAGATTACTTTTGGAACAATTCTCTTACACCTTCTTCCAATCTGAAGGAGTGATGGGATTTAAAACATGCTGTTTTCTTTTGTATCTTGTCAAGCTTGAAGACGGTAGTTAGAGTCAGAGCATTGCCCCATGGAGTTGTCAGACCTCTGACTCCTCTCCAGCATTCCATTAGTAACTTGGGCTTCTGGCAAAGAGCTGTGAATTCCAGGGTCTGTGCAGTAGCAGAAAATTAAAAACAACCCTGAAGTGATATTGAAGTTCTCATCTCCAATGTCTTTAGCTCCTACTCAGCTCTGAGCACTTGGGTTTTAACTGTGGAATGAGCCCTGTTGTCAGAAAGTGAACAGCATGCCAGAATTGGTCTGCTCTGGATAATGACTTTTCTTCACATTTTATGACTTTGGTGTAAAGTTCTGATGCCATTTAGTAATATTTTTGCCTTCAACTGAACAGGTTCAAGATTTTCTGTAATTTTTCTTGCAACTGGAGCTATGTCAGCTTATCTGTATTCTTGTTACAGAAACTTTTGTCAGCTTTCTGCCAAGATAAATAATTCCCTTACTAATATATATTGAAAAGATTTCATCTCATTCTGAATTTAAATGATCTACTGATCTGTTTATCTCACTGGCCCACTTTCTTTCCAATCTGTGTCATTGACATCTGAATTTGAGTCTGTTATATGAATTACATAACTTAAACTGTCCTTTAAAACTTTGGTGTTCTTAAATTTCCATCTCTGTTTCTTACCTACAAAAGATGTTTCAACAGAAGAGTTTTAAGTGATCCCAGATTAGCTTTTATTATTTTTTGATTCAAGCTACAGGTTTCCAAACAGTGGCTTATTGCAAGCAAATTCTTTCTTTCCTAATTACCTCAAAAAAATCAAATTACACTTTGATCAGTATTTTCAACTAGTGATGCTATATTGTAGAAGCACCCACATTATTAAACATTATATTCAGATGTTTATATTAAAAACTATTTTCCCTATTGATTTTATTTTCAAAAATCAGAATTACAGTACTCAATCTTTTTGGGGAGAGGCAGAGTTATAAGAAGCACAACAAATACAGAAAGAAACACAATTTACAGTAACAAAGTTCTGTTTTATGAGTGTAGTTTTAGCATACATTATTCACATTTCATCAAACTTTCAGCTAATTTATTATTTAACTGAAGTGACCCAGAGTTACTCTCCAATAGGTATAATCATTTTTATTGTGTGGTTTTTATTCGTTAGGTTAGACACGTGAGGTTCCTCCTTTCTGCCTACTTTGCTGTTTATCATGTTAGAAGGATCATCCCTCTGTAAGTTATTCCTATAAGTAATCATAGTTTAATCCTTCTAAACTGCTAGAATACCTTTTTCTTTTTTTTCTGAGTCTATGGGTTTTATTCTGATTTAATTTTTCTGAGGAAGTAAAATATCTTCATGAAGAAATTATAGTTCTCTGATTAAGATAAGGTGTAAATATCACTGTAATGCATTTAGACTTTGTATTATGTTCTTGCACCATGCTCATCCAAACTTGTTTCTTTGGTTTTTTTGGGTTTTTTTTGGAAGGCCTAGGTGATCTTCTTTTCTATTTTGAAAAAGGGCAACTGGTTTTTATTTGTAGTTTTCATATTTCAGCAATCTCGTGAGATATTCCCATCATTATTCCCATTTGCTTCCTAAATACATTCTAACTCCCTTTCTTTCTCTTTTTTTTTTTTCAGATGACCCCTGAACAGGGAGCTGTCCATCAAGGACAAGAGCTCTTTTTGGAGTGGTGGCAGTCTGTGGAGAAGTTCTGCTTAGTGACCACTAATCTATGTTCTTCAAAGGCAACATCACCTGCCACCTCTCCTGGATGCTATCAGCTAGTCTTCACCCAACTTAGAAAACCCCAATTAGCCTAAACCATCACTAGATTTTTAACACTTTGTTGCCATGTCCATAAGCTATCTTTTAATCAGTATGTTTGATTTGAAGGTTCCTTCTTCCTCCACCTCTTTAACTGATGTTTTACCTCTTCTCCACATGCATTTATTTTATTTTTTCCTTATTCTTCTCATCTGTTCATCTTTCCATTTCCCTCAGCAGGATTCAACATTTTCTTTTTGGCTTTGCTATTTTTTAGTTCTGGATAACTGCTTGTTCTTCCATGAGCCGTGATTCCCCTGGACACTCACAAATCTATCCCCTACTTCATAGTCTATGGTGTCTCAGTAACCCTTAGTCTGAAGGAGGTGACAGGCCCTATTTTACATCCAAGATGATGCAGAAAGCTTGAAAATGCTTGAGAAGCATTTTTTACCCTTTGTTGGATTTTATCCATTATCCTGTGGACTCGTATCTATTTAGGGATGCCATCAGTGTTTAACTGCAGTGACTGAGTCCATTTCATCATGATGTCCAGGGTGGACAACAGCATTGAGAAGGGTTACCAGATAAACCCTAAAAGGCTTATCAAATTATCAAATACAGGCTTATCACATTATCAAATAATGTGCTGCATTGTTTGATGGTGCAAAGCTCATGAGAGTATATTTCCTCCAACCATCCAAAGCAGCACTACATTTCCCAAAACGTACAGGTCCAAGAGAACTATCATTTCCTGCAAATCCTATATTGGAATAGGAGAAAGGTTTTAACCTTCCCTTATCATATACCTCTCCCTTGAAAAAGCTCCAATGCCCTTTCTTCATCTGTAACCTTGCACTGGGAAATACCCTTGGAAGCTTTAAGTAAGGTCACTGAGGCCTTTGCTTTAGGGCATTTTTCAGCTGCTTCATTGGGATGAAAACTTCCTTCTGTCAACTCTCCTAAAACTCACTGTTCCTTGTAACTCAGGGTGTTCCAGAATTTGCTGTGTTCAAAACCGTGCAGGAAGTGTTAGGCAGACTTTAGATGGAGATGTGTTGCAAAAAGACAGTTTGGACAAGTTGCTTTCTTTCCTCTCCCGACGGAACTTCCTCCACACCTTCCCTTAACTGGCCACACCAAGATGTTGAGGACATGTTCCAATTGCCCCTAGAGCCCAGCTCTTCAGAAGAGCTTCAAGGAGAGGTTAGAATTGCAAAGAAATGATGAGAACTCTATGCAAATTGCATTTTCTTTAAAAATGAAAACATCTCCAAAAATTTCATTCCTTATGTCCAGTCTTGCCTACCCTATCTGAATATACCTGCCATTTTCTCCATTTCATACACTACTTATCCAAATGTCTGTATTGTCAAATTAAGTTACCAAATATCTCAGTGTTTAATTGCTATCTTTTTCTTTTCAACACACCAGCTTCTGGAGTCATGTTATTTTGTGCAAATTTCCATCAAGTTTCATGGTGTGCAAAATATTTCAAAAAATATCTTCCCCACCTATTTACAAAGTTCACAAGCTAGAAAGTAACTCATGACTCCAAACGTATTTCATTCCTTAAAACCTTACAAGTTCTAGGAGAAGGAAACAGAAGCAGAAAGAGCTGACTTTTGATGTCTGGAGTGCCAATAGTTTATTGCTCGATGACTTCTGAATTTGCAGGTTCAGACTTGTGCAGCTTTAGCTCCAAGGAGTCCACTGAAGGACAGAGAAAGTGGGGAGAGGATGAGGAAGTATCTCAAGGGAGGACTCAGCAGCCATGAACTACCTGCAAGGTTTTCCTAGCAAGTGGCTGAGGTGCCACATTCTAGTGCAGGCAATATTGCCATCGTGGACAGGGATGGGAGTAGATGGGGAAATTCAGGGTTGGGAAATGATTCACCAAATCCTTCCAGGAGAGCCAGGACTTTTGAATTGACCCAAATATCCCCAATATTGTGCATTCCCTACCTCCCTCAGGGCTGTGGCCATAAGGTACCTCTCTTGTCCAGTCCACTAGTTCATGGGAAGTCCTGCCTGAAACCAATAAGTCAGGGTCATGAGGAACTGATCAGAGTTCAACAAATGCCTTAAAAAAAATAAACAATTTGTGTAGTAGGTCCCATTCCAGGCTCCAGGCTTTAAGACTTCACCTTAGGAGGCAAAGACATTTTCCAGACACTGAACCAGCTCATCCCTGATGTGATACCAGCAGGGCATTGGCATACAGGTGACCCAGTGCCCTGTGAGCACCTAAGTGCTTCTTCTACCTAATATGGTTGAAGAGAAAGAGAATAAACCTTTTTTCTTGGGGAAAAAAATATATTAAAAGAATACTGCACCACTGTGAATGGGGCCAAGCCCTGCAGATTTTACTCCCTTTCTTACTCCACAGAGCCAACAGGACTTCTGGGTAGGATCGAAGCCAAGTAAGGCTGCTAAGAGGCAAGGTTCTTCAAGCCCTGTGATTTCCTTGCCATTCCCATGAAAAAAAAACAACTCCAGCAGAGTGCAGCTCTGCTCTCTTGCAGAATCCAGCCAAGTACAACCCACATTAAGGGAGTTGCTCTGCATTCATATTGAAAAGCGGGTGCTTGCCAACATTACATGCCTCAAACTTCTTGTTTTAAACTCCTGAGCACTGGCCTGGGGAAAGGATTGTGTTGAGGAATATGTTCATACAGTGCCTGGCACTGGGGGTTTCTGGCTCATGACTGGGATTTGTAAGCAGCTCCTACAAGACTTGTAAAGCTCTGTAATGCATTTGAAGTCTGGTTTCCTTGGGAAACTTGGTTTAGCTGATTATGGTGTGTGTCTCTATCCACTCATTTCCTCCCCTCCAACTTCTGAACCCCTCAGCCAATCCCAGCCCAATTTGGCAGAAAGATAAAGGTTTCAGAGTGATTAAGTTATATGAAAATAAGTGCACAGGTACGGAAGAAAAGCCTTATTACTGTAGTTCCCTCCTTTCCCCCTGGGAGAAAAGGGCTGTTATGTGAGCGTAACCTTTCTTAAGCTAAGCGCCAGGGAGCCCAGGTAGGAAAGGGGAAGGTACACCGAGCACCATTAACACCATTTCCCACTGAACTACTTGCTGCTTAAGCCACTTTGCCTCGTGCCCAGGGCTTGGAAACAATTTTTTAAAGCACTGTGAAGAATGGGAAGATCTGAATTTAATTTTGGTGCTGCAAACTCAAGGTTGTGAGCAAATCGAAGCAATGCAACCCTTGCTTTTACTTCCATGCATTACCATGCTCAAAATTCCCTGGCAGAAATTCCTCCTGCGTGTGTCTCTTGGGTCCATACAGCTGACAACATATATCAACCATCCCCTCTGGGAGCACAGCCCTTCCTCAAAGCATCCCGTGGGCTTTGCAGGCCCATGAGCCAATCTTCACCATTGCTTACACTGGAGCAAAAGAGGCGCATGTGCCTGACTCGTGGCATTTCATCCCATTTTAACACATAGACTTCGGTGCTGGGCAAGAAACCATCTGCAGGTGTCACTCCTGCACATGAAGTAATAGCACCAGAAGAAACTCCGGGACAGGTGGCCACCCGGCAACTACATTAAGACATCATAACTTTGACCAATTTGTAAGCAGGCTGAAAGAACATGCACCCTTCCTGGAAGGGGGAGAAGCGTCTCTTTAAACCCTGGGGATATGACCTCTTGTCCTCCCTGTTTATAAGAGGGAGGGGAAGGAGGAAAAAAAAAAAAGCCGAGAACAAAAAAAAAAAAAAAGAAAAAGAAAAAAAAAAAAAAGAAGCTGGAGAAGAGGAGAGAAAGTCGGACTTGTCAAAACCTCCCCCCCACCATCAGCTTTTGTGATGGAAATGGAAATGGTAAGGGACACTCTCCAGTGCCTGGTTTTCTCTCTTTGTCATTCAGACTTTGCAAGGGAGAGCTTCTTTCTGTTTATTTATCAACTTGGATCCCTTGTCAACACCTCACTTGACTGAGGTTTTAGCACCTTAGAGGGGTTTGGAGGGTAACGCTTTTATTTTTAACTCTCTCTACCAAATCTCTGTTCTTTTTCCTTCCCCACATATAGCTTAAGAGTCTCCTATGGCAAAATATTAGACAATCCCCCATCCATCCCTGCCCAGCCCTTGACAATGAGAATGGTTTTAGGTGTGCACGGGGTACACTGTTACTTATTTCATTATTTTCCACCACAAAGCAAAGCTCTGGCCCAGCTCATCAGCTCCCCCATGTTCCCCTCTTCACATATCACAAAGGGCTGATACCCAGTGCAACGCATCATAACTTTGCCATTGTGGTATTTCATATTGAGCTGTTTTAAAACAAACCAAATACCAAACAACCAAGTAATCTAAAAAAAAAAAAAAATAAAAAAAAAAATAAAATTATTTAATAAATAATAAATTACTATTTTTTTTTCCACTTTTAAAACACGTTTTAAAATGTCTGGAGACCTTGACCAGGGTACTATTGCAATGCCAGACAGAAATAAGCATGCCAGTCGAGCAAATGCTTCTATGCTTTCAAGTTGTACCCTATGTTCCTAGTTACTGATTTTAACATATCTTAATTAGCTTGCTCTGAAGCAAGCTGAAGAGAAGACACTCCAGTCTGGGTAGTTTTTCAGACTAGTGCTTGTCAGCAGCATAGAGTAATCCCTGTTTAAAATGCATATTGATTTGTAAGCACAAGACTGAAGCCCAACATTCATCTCAAGCGATAGTATCACTCAGGTTTCAAAGAGGGGTGTTACCAGCAAATTCACAAAGGGATGAAGTTCAGGTTTCAATTTCAATTTTTTCCTTTTGTTTGCACCTGTAGCAGGAGTGTGGCTAGCCCTTTGAACAGGGGTTATTTGAGTTATGTGTTAGAATGGGATTAGAAAATTTCAACATCAGTGCATTGATGATTGTACAAATAATTGTTTCTATTATTGATCTTGCTGTCTCACAAACAGTTGGTTTTCCTCTCTACTTTTTTTTTTTTTCCTTTAATTCAATGTATATTCCCCCCCCCAAAAAAAAAAACCCAATTTTTATAAAGAGAGGTTGGATGAAGCAGAGTAAATAAATTACAATTTTAAAGCCAGTCCTTATTATGAATGTGAATGGAGGCAATCTTCCCCCAAAACCTTGTTCTGCTCCTGTGGCTTCCTTCTGAGACCAGCAATACCATATTTATATTGCTCTCACTGCAGTACTGACAATACTGAGAACCACCTTTCTTGAATTTAGCTTCTTGATTGGGGCATACAGGTGAAGGTAGCTGTCTAAGCAGCAGTCAGTGAAAGGGGGGCAGAAAACAATAGCCCCCAAAGGACATTTCATTCCATCCACCAAAGCCACTGCAATTCTAAGGGCTCTCTTTGGATGTTTACCGTTAACAAATTGTCATCACCCTTTTAGGTGCCGAGACTTGGCAAGGTAGATCTCTCAGAAACAGAGGCAGGATTTGCCTCCAGGAGCCAAAATACCATACCCTAAAATGTTTCTCTTAAAGAAAGCAGGTGATTATTATTACTTTCTTGGAAAGATTTCATTGTGCTCAGTTACTAGCACCTAAGCCTGCACCATCCTATTTGTACAGGTGATAGCAGGGCTGGGCCACTAGCTCTTATCAGCTTCCACTGCTGATTAATAGGTTTTTAGCTGTTTCTGGCCTAGAGAAATTTCACAAAAGCAAACACACATTGCACATGGAAGGCTCAGGTTATCTATACATGTACTGAATTAGAGTCAGTCCTTAGAGGAAAACTTAAACTGATCAGATTCTTCAGTTCCTTTTTGGGTTATTTCCTCTATGAATCTGGAGTTCTCAATGTGTCTGAAAAGCAGAAGCTCCTTAGGTCCTCGGGGAGTTACATCTGCCTTCAGATGGTCTGTCTGCCTTCAGACTAAATTGGGTTTCACTAAATCATAACTCATGAGGAAGATCCCAACTTATCCCTCACAGCACTCATTTGTGAGAGGTTGTCTCCACAAAGTGACTTTGCCACAACCCTGAGTGGCTGTGATGGGCTCTGGAGAAGAGGTTTGAAGGTGACCAGCTCATTGGGTTTAGGAGAAAGGAACAATAAAAGGAAATGTTTATCTGAACATAGACATGGCACTGTCTCCTCGGCTGCTACTGCTGCCTAATAAAACTGAATATGCATGTTCTGTTCCCTTCTTTTGTCATTCATTAGTGGAGATTAGGGTGATACCCATGACATTTCTCATTCCCAACATCACTCTCAGAAGACATTTTGCCTGCCTGTGTACCTACTCTACATGAGGCCATGAGGCCAGGGCTAGGGATGTTGGTGTCCCTGTGTGCCTACCCTGTGCTGTACAGTGTGGAGGTGACAAGGAAATAAATGCATGGTGGCACCATCCCAGAGCACTGATCTCTCCTGAGCATGCATGGAGGAGGCAAGGGAAAAGGCAGCACCCACAATTCATCCTTCTACCTTCCAAGGCAAGACCAAACTATCCTTCTGCCCACCAAGCCTCTCTGATATCCCTATGTCTCCACCATGGACACAGAGACAAGTGCCTTCTCCATCTTGAGCTCTGCCAACTGTTGTGCGGTGGGGAAACAAAACCAGAACTCCGCTGTTGCAGATCCCTGTGGACCGGCTGCATTTTTGGTCTTTTGTTTTATTTTTCCCCAGGTTTGTTCTCCTGCTGTACCACTAGGTGGGCCAAAGCTACACCAGTGAGTGTCCTCCTGCAGAAGACGATCAAGGCAGGTGCCTGCTTGATCCCCGATGGCCAGGGCAGAGCTGTCTGAGGGACAGGAGATGGAGGAAGGGGGCAGGGAAGGGTGTCAGATAGCCCCAGGTTTCATCCTGAGTCTTGCTGCCATTCAAACCCTATCAAGAAATGTGCCTTGTCCTAAACAAGTGGTTGTCTCAGGGAGAGCAACCCAGTTGGGATACGACATATGCCAATGAAGCTGCTTTCACAAAGTCACACCATGGACTGGTGGCAAAGGCACAAGCAGAACCACCACCACCAGTTCAAGGTCTGGCCTTACCACCTACTGCCTTTCTAAAACAGCTTATTGGTGGACAGGACATACTGTTCAGAGCCTGCAACAGAAGTAACACAGTCAGCACCAATGCCTATAGGTAATAACTGGAGGCACACACAATATGAGAGAGGAACCCTCCCCAAAATAACATTTTTTTTCACCCAAGATAAGGCTACAAAAGATCCTGTATATGAAAGTCCAAAGTAAAGCACCATCATCCATGATAGATCTGCTCCATTCTGCAAAAGGTCTGGGATATTGTAGTGCAGCACGTCGGGTGCTTTGCCTCCATTAAACTGAAAGCCATGCCATGTATCTAGTCTTTCCTGTCTTCCTGGTGACATATCAGTACTGGATCTTATGTTTTCAGCCATCATCCAATTCTCTTATGAGCACTGTGATCAGAGGATAACACATTTATATAGAAATGTTTTGATGGAAATCCAGAAGCAGCTAAATCTGCTAGTCTGCCATTGCCTAGAATCACATGGGCAGACCACAGCCATAGCCAGAGGCAGTTAGGCAGTGTTAAATGAATGCTGCTCCCTTGCAGTTGAGGACATCTCCTTGAAGCACAAAGAGCTGAGAAACCCACCCCAAATGCGTTCCTGATTAGTTTATTGCTATCAGTGACCCTTTAGAGCCAAGAGAAGAGACAATGGCCTGTAGGTATCTCACCTAACTTCAACTATCTGAAGATTAGGCACCAAGTCTAAGCTAGATCCCAAAGAGAATCGAAACTCCCTAAGCAATTTCCCCACCTTCCACAAACCAGTATCAACACTGGGACATGTTGTTCGGGTTTCCTCTGCACCACTGACCAC
>JAOEHX010031422.1:1211-25874 GCA_025448015.1 Bolborhynchus lineola
AGAAAACAGTGTTTGGCACTTTTGAAGTTTTATTGATTTGGGGCTAATTTGCATTTATATTTTGGAGTAGGGGATGTAGTGAGCAGTCTAATATGAATTTTTTTTATTAGTATGCTGAAAATGTATTTGGAATGTATAAATTCCTTCATGGATACATTTTCCATGACTTAAAAACTTAAACCTTCACATCTCAGTTCCTACCAGCTACTGTTCACTCTTTTATAGAAAGCTGCTATGATGTTGTGTGTTAAAATTTTGTCTAAAGAGATCTAAAGCGCTACAATCAGTCAACAGATCATACATTGCTGCATGTCTAAATATGTGTATTTTACCATTTTCACATTGTTTGTCCTTTGTTGTTGATGATGATAGTGAAACTTCTCAAAGGACATTGCCAGTTGTGCTAAGGTATGCTCCAAAATGCAGATTGTAGCTTCCAGTGAAATTGTCTGTGTGGCTACATGATATTGTGAATCTGAAAAATTGATAATTTAGCTCATTATTTAAAGAATATAAGAGCTATGACTGAACAAATGGATTTTCATATGCAGCTTTGTATCTTCATCTGGTTAGCTTGATGTGCCTCTAACTTCCTCCATATAATGAAAATTATTCTGAACAATCATACACGATGCAGGTGAAGGTTACAGCAACTCATTAGAGTTATATTATTTGTTCAGGTATATGCTTCAGTATTTGAATGCTCCAAATAACTGCTAGTGATGTCTAGGAGGGAGCCAGTGATGTCTAGGGAGCAAAGACTAGGGCACTTTCTGACTTGTCTTTTTTGGTTACTTCTACTTTCTTACACTAAAATGTATCTTGGAAAGTTCTGTGTAATTGCTGTCTGGTTGAAGAAGTGAGCCCAAACTTGGCAGACTAGACTAAACAGGGAGTTTAAGGAAATTCTGTGCTAAAGTCTTCAAGAACAGAATAGCTACTGGTTATTCATGCAAGTGTTTTTTTACCTATATGACTTCCTGAAATCCTTTTATCTACACATTTATATAGGGGCATCAATAAACAGGGCTTCTGTTCATGACTTTTTATAAAAAGAATGGACTCAAATGTTCCTACTTCAGGGTCCACTTCACAGTCAAACATTTGTAAAACCTGCTGTTCCAGAGAATTTTGAAAGTCAGGTATAATAAAATATTAATTATAAAAATTTCAATGTGTGATATGTGATGGAAAGTGCCACTCAGATTTTTCTTATTAAATTTTTTTTAAATTATAATTTTTTTTTTTCCAGAAAAAGACTTATTTCAATTAAATTGGCCCATATTGCACATTGTACTGGCATTTATGCAGGAAAATATGCAGTTTTCATAATTCTGTTGTTGACATTGGCTGATCACTTAATTCAGTTGACTCTGAGCATCGCTGCAGTGGCTTTTCTTACATTTTATGTGCAACATGTATAATTGAAAGTTATTTTTCTAAATGTCAACATTTGTCAAACAGTTTTATAGGTAAATTAGATATGAAATGCTTGGAAGAAGATTTTTAGTGCGCTTAGAAGACAAAAATAGTCTTGTAAATTCCCCAAATAGATTTACAGTTGAGAAATAAGCTGCAGTTAAGTTTACCTGGTTATAGGTAGTACCCCTGGGTACAGCAGTATTTTATATATTTGATTTTCGACCTGGGAACAGTACTGATAACACTGATGTTTTTAGCCGTTGCTTAGTAATGTGTAGTCTGACCAAGGACTTTCTGAGTCTCATGATCTGTCAGGGAAGAGGGGTGTGGAACAGTTGAGAAATGTGGAATAGTTAGGAATTAAACTTATATTTGAAATGCAGCATTGTCCACACATAAGGGAAAAACGGACGCTCAGGGCCTCTTGGGGCAAGATGCAGCCACCTCTGGTATGCCAGGAATGTGCACTCCACAGCAGTTCCCATGCATACACAGATGGATGATGGAGCAGGATGGAGAACGTGCAGCCGTAATTTGTCCCAACATCAACAAAAGATGGGAACTAGGTGGTACAAGAAACTGATAAGCTGCATACTTGCTACCCTGAGCTGGCGGCCTGTCATCTTTTGACAGAATGCTGTCCTCTGTGTGAACTTTGCTACATGACAATGTCATTGTAATGCATTTACATGCTAAAATACACTCCCATCTCCAATGCGACCTACCTCCAAAATGAGATCACCCCTTTATTGAGCATGCTCTCTGAATTTTTGGTGTCATATGCCTTTAAAAGTGAAGCGAGAGAAATTTGCATCAATAATAATTAAAGTATATATGACTAGAGTCACTCAAGCTCCACCTTGAAGGTGAAAAATAGAATAAAATGACCCAAGAGAGGGGGGAATATTGGGGAAGACACCATCATGGAAGATAACATCAACAGACTCCCGGGACCGGTTGACGAGCTGGACCTTTTTTCCCCCCACAGTAGAGATGCCCCTGGGTAAGACTTGCACTGTATCCAGTGCTTCCCTGGGAAAACTTGATAGAGT
Organism: Bolborhynchus lineola; assembly: GCA_025448015.1. NCBI lineage: Eukaryota > Metazoa > Chordata > Aves > Psittaciformes > Psittacidae > Bolborhynchus > Bolborhynchus lineola. The sequence continues at coordinate 3,686 of JAOEHX010031422.1, forward strand.
TACTTTTTACTGTTACCTTTATATTTTAGAGCCGGGCTGTGTTGACTTTATCGAGTGCTTGTATCCATGTAACTATTATTTGCATGTGCTTTTGCTGACAGTATCTATCACCAACAATTCATAAGAACCTGTACCTGTTTCCTCAATAAACTGCACTGTTTCGATAGCCAATTGCAGTCAATAAACTGCACTGTTTCGGTAGCTGATCATAATTTTCTCACTGAACGCAACCCCATTTCTCGGTGTGGCTGTGAGGGTTCAGGAGCACGACTGAACTGGGCGGAATGGTGCACTATCAGTGAATTGAGATCAGTAGAGGTTCAATATAGCGAACACGGCTGGACTGGTAGTTGCATATTGAAGCCATTCCTGGCCCCTCTGATAAGGCAAGAGGGTTTATATTTTCCCCTTTAATGCAACAAGGGGAAGATGTGAGGCAGCAGAGACAGGACACCTGACTCAAACTAACCAAAGAGGTATTCCATACCACAGCACGTCATGGCCACTGTTTAAACTGAGGGCAATTACCTGGAAGGGCTACATCACTGCTTGGTTGGGCTGGGTATCGGTTGGCAGGTAGTGAGCAGTTGTATTTTCTTCCCTCGTTATTTCTCTTATCATTATTACTATTGGTGGTAGCAGTCGTGGTTTGTGTAATACCTTAGTTACTGGACTGTTCTTATCTCAATCCGTGGGAGTTACATTCTTTTCATTCTCCTCCCCATCCCTTTGGGGGGGGGAGGAGTTATGAAGGCAGGGGAATGAGAGAAAGACTGCTTGGCTGACTAGGCTTAAACCATCTTACAGAACATACAGTGTATTGAAATTTATGCACATGAGCTACAGAAAGATAATGAAATATTTTCTAAAGCCTTGTTTTTCATTTAATGTTTCTGAGCCAAGCTATTTCAGGATTAATCGGATCTTAACTGAAGGATTGCATTGAAGTAATGTAGCATGATGAGTGAGTCATGGGTTTGTACAATATGATTCCGTACAATAGTAAGTAATTTGTATTTGGTACACCCGACAGTACTTGAAATATATTGGGTTGTTGAAGAATAGTTTTTTTTCAGGGAACCTTCAAGAAGGTAGCATTTTCTCTCTCCCAAGATGAAATAAATCCTTGATTATGGCTATAAACACGCATTACAAATAAATATTAAGGTATTTGTTAACTCAATATCTACCTAAGTTTAATTTGTAAGATTTTTTTTTTCCTTTTTTAACAGTTAATGAAAAATGGCTGCTATTATGTGAGGCTTTTCCTGACCAGTTTCCTATTTTCTGAAGAGTTTTAAAGACTGATAATTTTTCAAATGTTTGTATAGCATTTATAGCAATACTGTTGAAATCTGGTGTTTCAGAATGCGTTTATATTGTGTTTTTATCCTTTTTATAGGGCAGCTGATTTGTTGTCTGAATACATTCCTAAATTGCATTCTATTTTAGATTGAAAGGTATTTACTACATGCTTATGTAACAATTCTCATTAAGACTGATTATTGGTAGTTTAGAAATTGTTAATAGAATATTGATATTGCAGACAAATGAAGACCAAATCTAATGTTTTAATGGAAGAATAAACAAATCCAGAATTTCTCAAATTCTTCTCTTAATGGCCAAGTATGTAACCTAGAATACCCCAAATATCTCTATATATAGAATCTTCAAACACGTGTTCACTGTGATAGCATGCTGGATGTTGTTTAACTTACCTTTAGTCAGAATTCTGCAACTGTCTCCCATAACAAACTGAAGAAGCATGGAGGAGATAAGTTGGCTGTGATGTGGACTGAAAATTGGCTAAAGTGCTGTGCTCAAAAGGTTGGGATCAGCAGCACAGAGTCCAGCTGAAGGCAAGTAGCTAGCAGTATATCCCTAGGGTCAATACTGGGTCCAGTGCCATTTTAAGCCATTAACACCTTGGATGATGGGAGCTAGTGCTGTCAGCAAGTTTGCAGCTAGTACAGATCACAGAGGAATGGCTGATGCACCAGCTGGCTGTACTGCCCCTTAGAGGGACCTGAACAGGCAGGAGAAAATGGCTGACAAGGAGCCTCATGAAGTTCAACAAAGGGAAAGACTAGGTGGCCCTACACCGAATTGGCCATGAGCTAGCAATGTGCTCTTTGAGCAAAGGCCAACAGGCTCATTTGCTCCATTAGAAAATTATAGCTCAAGGGGGTGATCCTTTCTCTATTGAACTCTGGTGGGGTGCATTTGGAGTCCAATGCTGAGCTCTCCAGTACAAAGGAGACACAGCTATACCGAACAGAGTCCAATGGAGGGCTGTGAAGCTGATTAAGGATTTGGGGTGTTGACCATACAATGAAGGGCTGAGAGAGCTGGAATTGTTCAGCCTGGAGAAGAGAAGGCTCCAGGGGGATCTTACCAATGGGTACGAATATCTGATGTGAATGAGTAAGGAACACAAAGCTACCCATGTCTGGGGGATTCCTAGAGACAGGATAAGAAGCAGTGGGCACAAATGGAAATGCAGGAAATTGTACTGTAGTAAGAAGAAGCTTCTTTTTTTATGTGAGAGTGGAAGGACACTGGAACAGGTTTCCCAGAGAGGTTGTGGAGTTCCTCCTTCCAAAACTTGAAAAACTTGGCTGTAGCTGACTGTGCTTTGAAAAGTGAGTTGGACTGTATGATCTCTAGACATCCCTGCTGGCTTCAATATGCAGCTTGTAAACATTTGGATAAATTCCAAAGTCTGTGCAGCTTCCTGAATGTCCCTGCCAGTTTCTTTTAATGTAAAGTAAATCCCATTATTTGTTAATGGAAGATAAAAAGATACTCTGGTAATGAGAGTAGGACAATAAATTACATAAAGTAGTAAAAAGGAATTTTTTTTTAATTTAAATAATCTCTGGCCACCTTGGGGTGGTAAAAGGATGAGTAGTTACTAAGTTAAGTTCTGTGCCAGTTATAAAACAAAAGTTAAAATGGCACTTTGAATTCCTTGCAAAAATTATTTGGGAAGTGGTTGATTAAAGGCTGTCCCTATGAATTTCATCAGCGAGAGTGCTGAAGTCTGCTCCATGGTAAAAAGCAAATGCTTTTTCTTGTAGTTACTCAGGTGTAGTTTACTGGAACGTCACCAACCTATGAGATGCTGCAGTTCTTAATTTCTAAAACTGAGGGTGGTTTCTCTTGGATAGAAATGGAGATATCTGCATAGTTCTCAACTGGCTTTTAAACTCAATTTCTTGCCTGATTTTTATTGGGTTTTGGTTTTATTATCTTTTTTCAATGAAGAACAAACAGTGGAGTTCTTTGTGAAACAGCTCATGATCTCTTTTAATGAAATCAGTACTATATCATAAAACATTCTAATGCTTTGTCTTTACTATTCAGCCAGATCTTAAAATAGTGATTTAAAAGATATTGGGGATCAAATCCAAATTCCACATTTTCATTTTCTTTCTGAAAAGAAAATCAGAACATGGCTTAAAGAATAAAACCAGATCTTTCTTTGTGGTTCTAAACAACATTTATTGGCATTTCCTTTTTATTTTAACTTTCATTTCAGTGGATTAATTTCCAGTTGTTGTTTCTCTGTCTGATGTGCTACTCTTATTTTTATTAATGAAATAAAAATGAAAAGGAATATTATTTTGTATAATTTCATTTATTTTCCAGAAGGCTGGAAAAGCAAATGAATAACTAAACCCGAATATCATATTAAAAAAAAAAAAGGTCTTTTCAAGATCAGCTTTCCTCAAGAACTGCTTCTCGTGGTTGTTTTCTAAGCCTCTGTTGCCAACTGGCACATTTTCTTTCTGTTTGAGTATGTGAAAAAACAAATGTCTCAAGTCAGACAGCTGCAATGCTTAGTAACATATTACTAATAATCTAATAGAGTAATTTAATTACTTTATGTACTGGAAAATCTTTGCCATCATAGATTATTCCAATTATGTTTAAACATTGTTTCATTATCAGCAACAAAGAAAAAGAAAAATTTAAGTGAAGATGAAGAAGAAGGTTAAGCCGCCTATTTAAAAGGGGCTGTACTGAGGAATAATTTAAGATTATCTTTTCTATCAAACAGTGATGTTTCTAATTTTTTCAAACCCTTAATATTGCAGAGGAGGAATTACTAGTCTGAAAAGAGAACTGGTAAAGGAATTCCTCCCTCCATTCTCTTACTGAATATATTTAGCTCTTTGCAGGAGAAATGAATAGTAATCATCCATTTGAACTCCACATAAATAAGTGAAAATAAGAAACATAATAATTACATACACCCTAGAAGCAGTTAATGAAAAATTAAACTGGAGCCCAGGGTAAATGTCTTCTATGGAAACTCGATTAGTAGTGTTGTTTATTTTTTTTTTTTAATACAACAAAAGCACTGTATTATTTATATGTCTTTACTAACTGTGCACATGCACAAATGGACAATTAATACATGAGAGACTATATGCACACAAGCAGTAACCACTTCAGTTTGGTAATATGTGTTTCCAGTCTACTATTTGGAATAATAAGGAAGAGAAATAGATAAAAATTTTGCAAAGCTCTAATAGAAAGTGTGAACTGAATGAAACCAAACAACGACTAGGTAAAGAATTGTTAAATGCTACATGATGGCTTGTAGCCAGTTTGTAAGGATGCAAGTTTATAATAGCATTTTTGATCCTTGCTACAATTTTCTAGAAAATTGAGCTTTTATTTCTTGGCTGTTGCGTACAGGTGGGTGAGCAAGCAAAATCTGAATAAGCCCCAGATAAGGCTTCCAGGTTCTTAGGCTGTTTGGCTCCTTAGTTATTGTGATCCTCAGAACACCTGCCTCTCTGAGCTGTAAAAAAAGGGGATTTTTAGAGCAAGACTACCTAGGGACTGGAATCACCATGCTCTTCCCAGAGCTGACTGGGAGCAGTGGATCTGAAACTTTAAGATTTTGGTTTGCAGAGCTGGCAGGGCATATGTTTTTGTCAGAAGATCTGTTGTACTTGCGCTATTTCCATGGAAAATTCTACTTATGATAAAAGGACAAAATTCAGTAGAAGAAAGATTTCTGTGGAGAATATCCAGTCAGCTGTATTCCTGACTTTTGATATTGTGCTTCAGTTTTTATGTTTGTTTTCCGGTTAGTCTGAAATGTTGTCAATGTCATTTTAAATGTTTGATAGAATTGTAAGCAAGTAGTAAGTGCTCTGACTACTTAATTTTGCCTCTGTAAATTTTGTCTCTGTAGCTTTCGTCAATATCAACTTAATAATTGATACTATTAGTTCAAATACAATCATATAAAAATGTTCTAGGTTATCAGGGACATATGACATCTGGTAATACTCCCTACTCAAAGAAGGGCCCATTACATAGTCAGATCAGGCTCCTCAGAGTCATATTCAATCAGGTCAGACTTCTACATCCCCAGGAAAACAGGAATGCATAACAGTGCAGAAGTGGGCTGGCTGAGCAGAACTGCCCCTTTTGTGGCACTGGGAAATCAGAAAGACCTATGTATTTTCTCCCTTATCCATCTGACTTGTCATCCTTTCCTGGCTAGGTGTGTGTGTTACGGTTTTGTTCTTAATGCATGTCTTAAGCCTAAGGTTGCACCCATAGAGAGGTTCTCATTAGAAAGCTTTTAACACATACTAGCTCTTGCAGCTAATTACTCCTTGGAAAGCTTAAAGGAGGTTTTCCTCCATGATTTTTTTCTGGTTTGCACTCCCACAGAAATATAATGCTTATTTTAATGAAGAAACATGAGACAGTTTCACTTTCTTGGATACACCAACACCTCTTTTTAGGTTAACAGCTCTTACTCTTGGAAACAGCAGAAGCCTCTTCCATCCTTTCACCTGGTTTCGTCTCTCAGTGATATGTTTCAGTGTATAATGTGTTTTAAGCTAGTGTGTATGTTCTGCATGTATCTGTGGATTATAATTGGATCTTGGTTGAGACAAGAAGAATAAAGATGTGATTAGCCAGGTTGGGGAAATGGGTTTTTCCAGGAACACACTGTAATTGAATGTTGTGTGGATTGTGTATGAGCTACATGATGACAGTTTCCAAGTGTGAGGTTAAAGGGGGAAGTTCATGACATTCCTTTGACCATATACTTTTTTTTTTTTTTTTTTTTTAAAAAAAAAAGGAAAGTAAAGTTTTATTAGTGAGATTATGATTTTGCAACATAGGGAGGAAGCAGTCCTGCTCTTAATGCTGGTGAGGACAGAGGTGAATTTGGTGACGTAATTCAGACTTCTATATATTCATACACATTGTCAAAGAGTTTGGATTTTCCATATCTGGAGCAAAAGTGATATTTTGGTCAGATATTGAAATTATTTGCCTAGCATTTATTTAGATAAAGGTTCAGTGGAATACTACTACAAACCCAAATAGTTCTTATAACTTAATTAAAATAGAGAGGTTGAAAAAATAACAGGAGGAGTGTTTTTATATTTTTGTTTTGGCCACTAATTCAAAATTAAACTCTTTTTTTTTTATTCTCTAGTTTGCTATTGTAGTGGAGAGTCTCTATGTATCTATGATATAGATCTATAGGCTAGCCTGTAAATCTCAAATCATCTATTCCTTGCTAACAGTCAAAATACTATTCTGTCCTTGGTATTCCCTCTGGCTGGTGGTGAGAGAGAATATTCAATGATAGGAGGAAGTAAATGAGGAATTTGAAAATAGTTTCATGGAGTTGCTGTGAGATCTAGGCCTATGCTTAGGGCAACCTTGTAACAGTGCTCTTCTAGGAGTACTGGGAAACCATTGCTGTTACCTGTCTACGAAAGTCACACCTTGTCCTCAGTTCTGTAAGGTCTGGTTGTTGGCCAGATGATTTTTGTATGTGGTTTCTAGGTCAGAATGGCTGTGTGCTCCTTGTCCAAATAACAAACATCCTGTTGCAAAAGGCAAGTCATGCTCCAACAAGTTTTTGTATAGCATCAAAGACATTTTTCTCTGTTAAAAGAAAGAAGTAACTCATGACTTTTAATGAAGAAGAGTACTGGAAATCTGAGTGCTGGAAGTAATTTGGTCAAAAATACTATGAGAAAGCAAGAAACATGATACTAAAGATACGAATTTAAATCCACAGTAGTAAGTATGAAATAGTAATTGCCTGTTCCAGTAGTAAATGTGGGATTGGGTGCACTCAGCAAGTTTACTGACACCAAGCTATGTGGTATGGTTAACATGCTGGAGAGAAGGAGTGTCATTCAGAGGGACCTTGACAAGCCTGAGAGGTGGGCCAGCTCAAACCTTGTGAAGTTCAACAAGGCCAGTGCAAGGTCCTGCACCTGGGTCAGGACATTCCCAAGCACATGCAGGCTGGGTAGAGAATGGATTGAGAGCAGCCCTGAGGAGGAGGGCTTGGGGATGTTGGTTGACAAGAATCTTGACATGAACTGTCAGTTTGGGCTTGCAACCTGGGAAGCCAACCCTATGCTGGGCTGCATCAAAAGAAGCATGGCCAGCAGGTCAAGGAAGGTGATTCTGCTCCTCTACTCCACTCTTTTGAGACTCCACAAGAAGTACTGTGTTCAACTCTGGGCACCGCAACAAAAGAGGGATGTGGACCTGCTCAAGTGAGTCCAGAGAGGGGCCACAAACTTGATCAGAGTGTTGGAGTACCTCTCCTGAGAAGATAGGCAGAGAGAGTTGGGCTTAGCCTTGAGAAGAGAAGGCTCTAGGGAGACCTTATAGCAGCCTTCCATTGCCAAAGGTATCTGGAGAAGGACTTTTTACCAGGACATGTAGTGATAGGACTATTTGATATGGCTTTAAACTGGAAGAGGGTAGATTCAAATTAGATATTAGGAAGAAGTTCTTCACTGTGAGAGTGGTGATGAGACACTGGAACAGGTTGCTCAGAGAAGCTGTGGATGCCCCGTCCCAGGAAGTGTTTAATGCCAGGTTGAGTGAAGCTTTAAGCCACCTGGTCTACTGGAAGGTGTCTCTGCATGTGGCAGAGAGGTTGGAACTAGATGCTCTTAAATGTCCCTTCTGACCCTAACCATTCTGTGGTTCTATAATTTAAAGGAGGACATTTTCAAAAGGAAAATTGAGAAGCATAGTTAACTTGGTATTAATGGAAAATACAGTTCACTGAAAAATAACTTTCCAAGTGAATTGTTATTTATACTATTGTGGGTCAACTTGAGATAGTTTAGTAAAGTGAGATTCATCAAGGACTGGCCTGGGTCCATGTGTATTAAATGTTTTCCTTAATAAGGTGGCTAAGGGAATGAAGAATGGGCTTATTGAGAGTTTGAATGATGCTGTTATGTTAAGAGTTTGAATTATTTTATAGGGCAATAAAAGCACACCTCCCCTCCCTTTTTTTTTTTTTTTCATTTGTTCTTTTTTTTCATTAATTTGGAGAATTGTAATGAAATCTACATGCTGAAATGACAGGTGCAAGTGATCGCTAATATGGAAGAGGTTTCCATAAGGTGTATGTTGTTAAGTTATTCTCCGTATCTGTTAAGAGAAAGACAAATGTAATTGGCAAAAGGTGAAATCTGTGCCATATAGATGAGTAAACACTGGAAGAAGTTAATGTGGGAGACAATAGAGACTCATTTGTGGATACAGCTAAAAGACTACTGGTTAGACAAATGTCTGTTTGGGCAGCTCTAGGAAAATTTGTGCTGTTTCAGATTGGTCAGAATAGAGAAAGTGTCCACAAGAGCTTTTCTAGCCCCACTGATTATTGGCTTGCATCTTTATTCAAGCAATATTCCCAGTCTCCATTGTTTATTTTCTCACCACAATTTCCCCCTGTCCCCCAGATTAGTGTAGGATTGTAATGGTGAATGTTTTTTGTATGCAGTTACTAGAACTGGACTGAAATCTGTTGGGGTTGCTAGACTTCTGGGTTATCTGTACCTTCTACAATTTTGCCATCAGTATCTGGGGAAGGCTGGATACAGTCCAAAGAAGCTATAAATAGTTGTATGCATACTAAAAGTATATTTCTTCATGAGTTGTTTGCATGAATGTAGTACATTGAACAGTGATTCAGCTTATCATATCTTCAGGATTCCCTCCCCCCCGCTAGATTTATAAATATATTAGATTTACCTTAGTATTTTAGAATCTACCTAACAATTTTATATCCTATAATCTTTTCATAGTCTAGGACTCAAGTACAAGAAATAGAAGATTGGAATTCTGCTGCACAAGATTAAATCTTTAGCCAGAAAATTGCATTTGTGTAATGTAATATGTGAGCCGTTTTCTCATATTAACATATTTCTCTGAGGAAAGTTAACGTACATGGTGAAAAAGCAAGGAACCAGCAACAGAAAAATCTTTCTAGAATTTGGTTTTATGGCAGAAATCCACAGTAATTTCCCAGTGTTAATATCTAATAAATAATATTTAATAATCTAATAAATAATATCTAATATTAAATGTTACTCTTTTAATCTTCTGTTACTTTTAATAGTAATTCTTTTAATGTGATTCCTGTCATCAGCCGAAAGGTCCTTTTACAGTAACTGGTTGACTGGGACATAGTAACTGACTGGAACATAAGAACAACCCAGAATATGTAATTGCTTTTCATTGGGCAGAAATCAGGTAAATATAAGGCATGAAGCAGCTTCACAATTCTTCTAGAATTTTTACAGGTGCTTCAAGTGCAAACTGATGCATTTATTCTGGAATAGATTGTAGTCTGTTCATCTGATCTAGCTGAAGCAAGTTGGTTTTCCCTTATAATTTGGTTTGGTGGTTATAGAGAAAGAATGACTTCATTATGTGTTGAACTGATTTTTTCACAATAAGCCTAAGAACCTAAAAATGTATTATCTAATGTCACTATTTTATGTGAGATATATCACAGTTTAAACCACAAATTTTTTCCAGAGTTGAAAATAGAATTGTTGACAGTAAGGAAATTTAAGTGATTGATGGACTATTTACACCTGACCAGTTGCTAATGAATTCTGACTATCTTCTTAGTTTGTACTGAAGTAATACATAAAGCAACCTAGAAAATGGCCTGAAGTTCCTAAAAATACAAAGAAGAAAAATATGTTATTCTGATGCTTTTGTCCTATGAGTTGTGATAGAAGATGTGTTTTTTGATATTCTGGAATGATGTGATTGATAGTATGATTTTTGTTATTTGATTTTTTGCTCTTTACTGAATGTTACTGTATGTTACATTTTGTCTCAGAGGCAGGAAGAAAAGTTGCTTATTTTCCTTGTTTGCCCCTGTAGCCTTTGTTCAGGTGGAGCTTTTTCAGAAAGAAGGGAAAATGCACTTCCTTTGAGAACAGCTGAGCGTGCTCAGCTGTGGGGAATTTCTGGTCTTTCCTAAGCTAGGGAGTGGTGGTTCTTGGAGGAGACTTCAGAGAAAGAAAGTAACGTTTCTGCGGACCCTGAGTAACTATTATAAAGTTACTACATCTCAAAAAAACCCCACTGAGAATTCTTACCCTGAGAACAAGCTCGTAGGAAAGGAAGGGTATGTGATGAGCGTGAGAGAGATCTGCTGGCTAACACTTTGTTTTTAGTTTCCTCTACTGAGTGTCTCAGGTTTTTCACTTTTTCAGAATTATGTTGCCATAAGGCATACTTTGATTTCAGTGGATTTTTGATTCTCTTTTTTGATATGGAGAAAGTGAAGGAGGTTCTGGTCAAGGAGGCTCCTGATGTCCATTTCTCAGTGACACATACTATTTAAGTTCTTAAATCAATATATGGTTTCATTGTGAGAAGGGAGGAGTTACCCTCTCATCAAATAGTCTTTCTGTCATGGAAAATGTCTCAGAAGGCTACGAGTATTTAGTTGTGAGATTAGCTTGTGTGTTGCTGCTATTGCCTAAGTCAAATATTACTACATAAAAGACATTCTTACCTCCACTGCCAACTCTTGACTATCATCAGTAGAAGTGCAAAAATCCCACTACCTTAAAAGGTCATATGCTCTAAAGCCAATTGATGAACTTCAACTGACTTCAATGGAGCCAGGATATCATCTTCTATCAAGGAGTTAAGCTCAGTTCTGTGGATATAAAACCACAGCTGTGTAGCATCTGGTAAAAATAAGGGGGCATGAGGGAGAGAGGGTGTCATTTTGCTTAAGAAGCGTGGTATGTATTGAGTATTTCATGCTGTGCTTTTCATTATTGTTTGTATTGCATGACACCCATGTATATTGTAGTGTCTTATAAACATTCTTAGAAAAGCATACTCAATATTTTTGTTAAAATACAGTTCTGGTTATATCTTTTTTTTGGTTGTAATTGTGCTGTGGTTTTGATGTTTTGACATTCTGTGCAGTTTGGCTATTATTTTCTTTTACTGTTGACACTCATGAGGCAAAATGGAAGAGTTTCTGCAAAGCAGAAGGAAGAAATTGCTGTTTGACCTACTGTTTAAACTAAGCAAATCAGTGAAAAGATAAAAAAGTTGAAAAATAGTGTGAATTAATCTTGTTATTCTTATGGATTTTTAATCAGTATTTTCTGGCAGATGAAATTTCCAAAAAGGACTGGACTGTCTCTTTTGGCCTCAAACTGCATGTAATTATTCAGAGTATGCCATTTCTCTTTGTAGGAAGCCTTATTACCCACAGGCAAATGTAATCTATTATCTTTTCCTTCAACAATTCCCCTTCTCCCTCTACCTCAAAAGATATCAGAAAAGATTTATAAGGTCCTGCAGCCCACAAAACCTGATTCATTATCCTTAAATCAAGTATAACTGTTTGCAAAGCTCTTATTTTTATAAGAATTTGGGGAGTATTTACAGGTTTTGGTGTGCCTTTAATAAAGGTGAAAAATGCATTTCTTAAAGCTTATTCTTTAGAGAGTTATTGCTGCAAAGTAAAAGCCCATTTTGTCAATAGAAAAATAATGGATCTACCTTGAGATGTCCAAACAGAATGAAGTATTCAAGCTCAAAAGATAACATCCATTCAGGTAAAATTGTCTTAATATATATATTGTGTGACTATCCTTCTGACATAACATCTTATTCACCTATTTTTACTGCCATGGTGGATACGGTAGACAACTTCTTCAATCTTGACCTTGTGTTCACTCCTTTTCCCAGAGGATTAAATCTGATTTGGGGCTAATCAATATGAACAAGTAGCTTGATTTGTGCCTTCACATTTTTATTAATTCCTGCTTACTTGCTTATCTTTATCTGTTAACATAATGACCCTAATTACACATCTTTTTTCAGGTCCTTCATAGTTGAATCATTTTGGTCTTCCTTTTACATCAGTTTTTTCAATTGTTTTCTCTCTCCATTTTGCATATCTACCCCTTCTCATTATAGATAAAATCAATCTTTTTCCTACTTGGATTTATTCCCTAAAGTTTATGGCATAGGAGATGATGTTTTGCAGTGAAATGCTGATTCATTGTTGGTCAACTTTAATGGAGTTATTTGCTTTGTGTGAGAAATAACTGTAAGGATCTAAAGAGTTCTTATTGTTAGTTAGCACATTCACCTTCATTCTTAATTGCTGGTTTGCTTGTTTATCTCTTCAGACAGTGTAAACAATTTATAAACAATTTCGTAAGTGACAGACAGTATATACAACTTGTAAAGCAACTCATACTATTTCAGCTTAGAAGACCTGTTGATGCTACAATATATATGTTAAAGACTCCTTTTAATAACCCTTGCTTAGTTTTTACATTATTTTCCAAGGTTACCTTTCTAACTGAGAGTCTTGAAAACTGTGTTGTTAATGGAAAAATATGATGCTAAAGCATAGCAAACATCTGTTTTTTTATAGGCAGCATTGTATATCCTCATTGCCCCATGTAATTGAATTAATTTTGGTGTGAGCAATATTTTGGTGTTCTTACATATATTATCCTATATTTGTTTATTTATTAATAATTCTGTCTTTCATTTACTTTTCTGCTTCTCTTGGTTTCCCTGAAGTTCTCTTAAAGGTCATTAGCAAAATATTTTTAACATAAAAGCACATGATTTAGTCTCTAATGTGAAGTAGTTTGCCTCCCAGGGCAGTTAGAGAATTAAGATTTAAATGTTTGCATATGTGGGTCTCATCTTCTTTTTGTCTGTGGTCATTCACGCCTTTTAGTTCCTATATATAAGGCCAGCTTTTTTTTTGCTCTTAGTGATTTACATTTGGATACGATCTAGGCCAGCTTTTTTGTCCCTCTTAATGATTTACATTTGGATACTGTCTTCCTGATTACTCAGGCATACAGAAGATATTTAGTACCAGAGAAAATGGAAACAAAATATTTTTCATTTGGGAGGAAGACAGAAGACTTTTTCATTATCAGGTTGCTTGCTTGTGTGTATTCAGTCCAGACTTAAATTTAATCCTCATCTCCTACTTTAATTAGCGGCTTATTAGCCTGTATGTCCTTTTAAAAAGCAGTGTTAAATATCTTCTATTCTGAATCTCTATATTTTTTGAGAGTATTTTTTTGTTTCTGAATCGTAACTTAGTTGTATCTGTGTTGCTTCTATCCTCTTTCTTTACATCCTGTCTCAAGACTAACACTGAATTTTATTTGCATTGAAGTGATGTCGTTTTTGCTAGCAATGTGTTTTATTTCAGTAACTTATATTTTTATGGTGTTAGCATTGCTGTTGCATAAATTTCCCCCTTCCTCCAAATTTTTAGAAGAAAAACACACAGTCTTACAATAGTCCATTAATTCTTACTTCTGGAAGCTCAATTTCTTCTTTTTTTCTAAGAGTAATTTTGAGTTTTAGTAAGGTACTACTATTTTATATGAAGGAATCTTAGAATATAATTTAGCAGTATAAATTATCTGAAATCAGTTCTGAATTTCAGTGGATTTCTTAATATTTTTGCAGAAGAAATTAAAAAAATCCTGAGACAACATGCATGCATGTAGGGAAGAAAAACATGAAGAAGTGCCAAAGCTTGTGAATATGGGAGAAATGACCATAAACAATTTACATTTGAGTTGTCATTTTAAATTTAAACTGTGAGGTTGATCCTGCAATGCAGAACAGAGACAGATCTTTATCCCTGTTTGGGATCCAGTTACCTCCAGTGAAATTCTTTGTAGACTAAATTCAAGGAATTATTTAAAGAAATAAAGAAATTAAGGAAAGCTTCAGGAAAGAAGTAGCATAGAAATGGCTGTATTTACACCAGACATTAGACAGGATTACAAATCTTGTTTTACAAATCTTACGAATTATAACATCATAAAAATCAAAATAGAAATGTAATCATTAATGCTGATTCCAAATCAGGTTAATCAGCTCCATTCCTATATAATTGTATTTTTCTAAAGAAAGATTAAAAACCCCATGTACCGTTCATCTTCACAAGCAGTACACCTGTCTTTCTGAAAGCTCCAATACTGGAAAATATCTTACTTTCTTCTCCTAAAGCATCACGAGACTTTCAGTCAGTATGTCATTTTCCAAGCATATATAGGTGTAGACCTCGAAAGCTACAAGTAGCTTTAAGTCAGGCATGAGGAAAAACGTTCTAATAGCAAGAATATTGAAGCATGGATACAGGTTGATGTAGATACTGTGTTCCCCAAAGACTGAAGGTTTTTGAAGAAGCTGGAGAAGCATCTGTCATAGTAAAATTGATTTTGCTTTGAGGGAGAACATCATGTTCACCACTTATAGTTTCACTTTTAAAGTCTGTGTTGTGAACACATGATAAAAGTGGAATTAGGGCAGTTTATACTGACATCCAGTCATCATCTCTGTATTTAAGGCCTTAGGATGCAAACATTTAAAAAAGAATCCCAAAAATGAAAAAAAACCCAAACAAAAAACCCACCAAAAAAATCCCACCAACCCCAAAAAAAAAAACCCCACCGAAACCCAACACCTCACCGTGTGTAGTAGTAGAATGAAAAAAAAAAAAAAGTTTATTAGTATGCTACAGCTGTAGGACATTAATGAGTTTATATTTGCAAGGTCTAATGGCGAAGTAAGGGGCACTAAAATCAGACGAGACTGAGCATGCGGTTGGTAGGCAGCAAACCTGTTCACCTTTAGAGGTGGTTACCTGAAAGGCATTTAACACTTCCCCCCATCCTCCAAGTTTGAACTTGGAGAGGGAGGCAAGTTGCAGAAGTGTAAGTAGAAGTAAGATGAACTGTCTAGATAATGCTACAGCAGAAAACAAGAAAGACAGATTGTCATTAATCTTATTTGCATATTCAGATACATCATTGATAGCTGTATTTTTTCTTTTCTTGCATATGTGAATAAGGTTTTTGGATAGTGAAGTCTGATTGTGTGAGTTTAGAGGTTCTTCAAAATGAAGTTACCGACAGCAAGATGTAAAAGGGGGGTGCATCATCATTACTAACAAAATAAATCAGTTAGATTATTTCTTTTGAAAGAATAAATTACTAAAAGCAGTATTCAGTATGAACGGTTCAGGTAATGGCTTTTCATGCCTCATTTATGACACACTCTTGTATGAAACTGCTGAAATGAAGTGCACAGTGCTGCAGGGTACCATAATTTTTCTGTAATGAGTATTCTCATCCCTAGATGATGATGTTTTGTTGTCTAAGCAGCACAGAACTAGTATATACCATGTTTAAATTATTTGACTTTGAAATATGTTTCACTGGTGCAATCACTTTACAATTAGATAGACCTATTACTGAGTTGTATCCACCTTAAAAGTCTCTTTGTTATGGAATACAAAGTGGAAGGTATTATATATAGGTTGAAAAAACCTGTTTTCTTATAAAACTGAACATTTTAAATTCCTTTAGTGTTTATTACAATAGCATCCATTCTGTTTCTGTCAGTTGACCTCAGGTAATTAATAAAGCAATGATCAAACATCAATGTTAATCCAAAGAAATTGCATACTAATGCAACATTAATGCTCACTTTCATACTATTATCATCCTGACTAGAGTGGTGACACTTTGAAGTGTCCACTGTTATGAATGTATTAGAGCTTTAATGTAACAGGATCATGTATAATGAATTCCATGTTGCAGGCTCATCTGCTATTACACAGCTGGTGCTACTTTGTACTTAACCTTCTAAGAAGACATTTTTAAGACTGAGTTATTTACATACAAAATTCATGTTGATAAAGGAGAATATAAGCTCCATGCCATGTGAGATTCTCATAGTTGTACATGCTGCACTTCATCTTACATAAAAATTCTTGATGAGATTCTAGTGGCAAAGTATTAATTCCTTAGGTGTTCATTAAAATACCATTAATCATGAACTCTGATTTTCACATTGATTTATTTTGAAACTTTTTAATTAAAATTAATCAGGTTCTATAATTAGGTAGAGCAGGAAAATGGAATTTGGCCTTGTTACTTTTTAATAGATCTATTAATTCACTTGAATCTTAGATTTTTTTCATGAATTTAATGAACATCTGCTTTTAAATATGGCTCATACAATCAAACTTGTATCTAGTAAGAGTTTCATGTGTGTCTTTCTATGAGGAAAAGTATTTTGCAATACTTTGCAGGAAAGGAGCTTATTTTTGTTTATCATTGTGGTGAGCTTTAAAAAGCTGAAATAATATCCTACTTTCTGGTAAGATTGATCTTGATTTAGGACCTGCCTCTAAGGGTAATCTGATGAGTAAATATACAGGGTTTCAGCTAATGTCTGTAATTTAGAGGACTGGATGGAAGTTACTCAAGCTATCTGGAAATTGACAGTCTGTCGTTGTTAAGTATGTGATAACTGTATTTTGTGAGCCCTGGTCCTCATGGGAAACTTCTATCACCCCAGTATCTGTTGAGGGGACAACACAGCAGGAGATATGCAATCCAGGAGGTTCCTGGAACGCAGTGATAACTTCCTTCTGCAACAGATAATGGAGCCAGAAAGGAGAGTTACTATGCTGAACCTTTTTCTCACTAATAAGGAGTGTCGAGTATGTGAAGCTTGAGGCCAGCCTTGGCTGCAGTGACCATGAAATGGTGGTAGGGCAGTGAGGAGGGTGTGCAGCAGGCTTACTACTCTGGACTTCAGAAGAGCAGACTTTGACTTCTTCATGTATCTGCTTGGTAGAGTACCATTGGATTATACCCTGGAGGGAAGAGGTGCCCAAGAAAGCTGGGTAATATTAAAGGGCCACCTCTTCCAAGCTCTGGAGTAATGCATCCCAACAAAGAGGAAGTTAGGCAAAAATGCCATGAGGCCTGTGTGGATGAACATGGAGGCTCTGGACAAACTCCAGTACAAAAGGGAAAGCTGCAGAAGGTAGAAGTGAGGATGGGTAGCCTGGGAAGAATACAGAGAAATTGTCCAAGTAGCCAGGGATCAGGTTAGGAAAGCAAAAGCCAGACAGAAGCAAATCTGGGAAGGGACTTCAAGGGCAACAGGAAATGCTTGTCTAGGTATGTCAGTGATAAAGGAGACTAAGGAAAATATGGTCCCTCTCCAGAAGGAAATGAGGGACTTGGTTACCCGGGATATGGAGAAAGCTGAGGTATTCAGTGATTTCTTTTGCCTTGATCTTCAGCAGTAAGTACTCCAGCCACAATGCCCAGGATGTGAAACTGTTGGACTGAGTTCAGAGGAAGGCCACAAAGCTGATCAGAGGGCTGGAACAGCTCTCCTATGAAGATAGGCCGAGAGACTTAGGGTTGTTCAGTCCAGAGAAAAGAAGGCTTCAGGAGACCTTATAGCAACCTTCTGATATGTAAAAAGGGACTCTCTGAAATCTGAACAGGGACATTTTGCAAGGGTATGCAGTGATAGGACAAGAGGGAATGACTTTAAACTGGAGGAAGGTAGATTTAGATTAGATTATCATTGCAGAAATAGTCTGTAGTAGTAGGACAAGGGGGAATGGCTTTGAACTGAAAGAGGATAGATTTAAATAAGGGGTTAGGAAGAAGTATGAGGCTGGTGAGACACTAGAACAGGTTGCTCAGAGGAGCTGTGGATGCCTCATCCTGGAAGTCTTCAAGGCCAGGCTGAATGGGACTTTGAGCAGCCTGTCCTAGTGGAAGGTGTCCCTGCATTTGGCAGGGGGTTTGGAACCAGATGATCTTAAGGTCTCCTCCAACCCAAACCATTCCATGACATTTCTGTTTCAAAAAATGGAAATGAGAAGTGTTGTTATTACACTCCTCCATCTTTTATTTCTACTAGAACAATGAAGAGAGACAGTTTTCCTGTTAGTATAAATACACTTTCTGCAGGACTTGTGAATGTGACAGATTTATGTGGTTTCAGAGAAATCATGCACACATTCAAAGAGTGACTATTAAGACACAACATTTGGCTCAGTAAGTCCCTGACCTATAAATTGTTGGGGACTGTAGGGATGTTCTGGGGAAATAATGCCGTGTGCTTGCCCCATTCTTAATTCTTTGGGTTTCATCTTTTGGCTGCTGTTTAGGACAGGACAAGCCCAAAGTTACCTTTGATCTGACCAAGTAAAACCATTATGATATTCATTACAGATATTTACACCTTCACTGGTAAGATTTGCCTTCAGGAAGCTCAGGCTCCTGACACACGTGCAAAAATCTGGGTCAAAACGATCTTTCCCTCAGTAGAGGAGGATCATTTAAAGGAACATGAGTTGAACTATTCTGTCTCATCTGTTCAACAGACTACTTCTGCTAGACCAGTTAGGAACCAAATATAGCTGCTTTTATTTGGCACTACCTAGGATCGTGTAATTTGTTTACTTTAGCCATCTTTGGGTATCTGTATTGCTAATAAAACAATTTTGACAATTTATTGCAGTTCTGGAATACTGGAATGCAGGCTTTATGTTTCTACTCGGTGATGTTGCCCTGTCAGTTTTGTTTTGATTTATCATTCACATTGCATTTTTTGCACAATTTCTGTTCTCTTGTCCAACCTGAGGATTGCAAATAGCAGTAAGAGATAAAAAATACCATGAGAGAAAAGGGGAGAGATTGAGTGGCTGTCAGTGAATCACACTGGTACACAAGTTCTGAGGTAGGTACTTTTTTTTTTTTTTTTTTTTTTTGCCTATATGTTGCAAAAAAAATATCTGATGTTTGTGAGATAATTCTGAAAACTGTGTGTATATTTCTTGGTGTTAGTGATAGCTCTCAGATGTCTTGTGAATAGTTTGTACAACAGCTCATACTGACAATTGTGGTCACTTTTTAATCGAAGCAATTATTTGCTTTCTTGTACAGATGATGCTATTTTGGTGTTTGTTGGTTTTTTATATCTTGAAACAATTGCAGCAGTTTGTCAGATTAATCACCAATTTTCCTATATATTACCTTCTTCAAATAGGACCTCTGTTCAGATACCTGTGCTTAATTTCCTAATTGGTGTTTCAGCCTTGTAAACTGCTGTACAAGCATGATCCAGTGATGGATGGTGTAAATTGTTGCTTGTAGCTAGATTTATTTTTGAAATTGTCTGGGTTTTTTTATTGATGGAAGTTATACTCTCCATCAGTTTGTATTTTGCAAGAATAATGAATTCACACAGCTTTTTCTTGGTGAAATGATGTACCAGTATATAGCGGTGTCACTTAACTGTGAGACTGAGATTGATGCCATTGGCTTACCTCTATTTGTGGTTTATGGATCTTATTGCAAAAGGAAATGATATATGAAAGTAACCTTCTGTAAATATATATTTGAGCCCATAGGCTTGGTGTACTTTCTTCTTGCTAACTTGTAGCTTAGAAGACTGGGGCTGTATTAGGTGATACTTTTTTGTTTTGTCCATATAACTAGAGCATTTTCTATTTCTGTGCATGCTGAGTCAGTATATAGCTTGCAGTAGCCTGTTGGAAGGCAGGTGTACACACACTGACATAGAACATTATGAATGAGTCCTTGTTTGTGTTAGCTTACCCTAGTGTCCTAGTTTTGGCTGGGGTAGAGTTGATTTTCTTTGTAGTACCTACTATGCGACTATGTTCTAGATTTGTGCTGCAGTGTTGGTAATTCAGGAGTGTTTTCATTATCACTGAGCAGGGCTTACACAGAGACCAGGAGTTTTCCGCATCTCACACCAGCCCACCAGCAAAGAGGCTTGGGAGTGCACAGGAAGTTAGGAGGGGACACAGCTGGAGAGCTGACTTTAACTAACGAAAGGGGCATCCCATATAATATGACATCATTCTCAGCGCAGAAGGCTGGGGAAAGAAAAAGGAAGGGGAGGGACATTTGGAGTAATGGTGTTTGTCTTCCATGTTATGATTATGCATGATGGAGCCCTGCTTTCCTGGAGATGGCTGAACATCTGGTGCTTATGGGAAGTAGTGAATGGATTCCTTGCTTTTCTTTGCTTGTGTGCACAGCTTTTGCTTTATTTGTTAAACCATCTTTATCCCAGCCCGTGAGATTTTTCACTTTTCTGATTCTCTCTCTTATCCCTGATACGGGGGGAGTGAACAAGTGGCTGTGTGGTGCTTAGTTGCTAGGAGAGGTTAAACCAGAACACATTCTTTTCATGATAGTGATTTTTTCATGGAAGGTACCTACCTGTTATTTAGTTTTCTTGAAGACAGCCATCTTGTTGAGTATAGCAGATTTCAGGGTGATATAGTCCATTAAAAAAAGGTATCCAGTTATTTGTACAGAAAAATATGTTTTAATGCATTAGGTTTGGGTTTAGCATGTATTCATTTGCTCCTTTTGGCCCTTGGATGTTGTATCTGTCATTCAAAGCACTAGTATATCCCATTGGGGTCACGGAGAGCCTGGCAATGTAGTGGGCACTACAAATGCCCAAAAACTTGATTGTGGTAGTGTGGCAGACCTGTGAGGAGCAAAATTGTTGCTACTTCCGTGACCATGCCATTGTACCACTTGTATATTGATATGTTGGTCTGAAACTACAAGTCTTTCAGGAGAGGTCCAAGACAAACTAGGTTCATTAGCATATGCTTCATCACTGGGAAAAAAACAGAAAGAGAAACATTCGTGTGTGTGAATATATACTCAGTTGTGATTGTTTAACCAGATAACGTCAAAAAGATTTTGCCACTTGGCATAAGAAATTATTTTATCATGTTCCTTAGCCTAGGTTCATTAGAGTATCTAACATTGCAAATAGTCATGTCATCCAGTTCTCCATAAATTAGAAGTACCTGGAGCCTTTGAACATTGTGCATTTTGAGTAACTGCGCTGGTGCCAGGACTACTTCTGAGTGCCACAAATATTTGAGGGCAGTGGGTCAGAGTAAAAAATAGGAAGGACAGAAAAAGAATAACTGAAATAATATTTTGGAAGGATGATATTTGATCCTAACAGCTCAGGCCTTCTGTTATGAGCAGAATGCCTAAACATTTAAACTTAAAACAACTTTCATATAAAGCAGTTGACTTCTTCCTGCTGTACAAAAGTCGCTCGGCTCCAGAATGACACCTGCATTTCTGGTTTAATACTATAATTGGCAAAATGCATTTTGAAACTGCGTAGTAAAATGCCAGCACTGTAGAAGATTACCAGAAAACCAAGAACCCATGTAGTAAAGACATAAGAAACTGAAGTATGGAGGTTTAAGATGAGTCTTAAAAAGACAAGTAATGTTTTGAATAGCAAATAATTTATGCAAAATATGTTACAAAATCTAAAATGCTAAATAAACAATCAATACAATGTATTCTGTTTTGATACTTTGTTTCCACTTAAAAGATAGTGAATGCAGATTAATTTTTTAACAATATTTTGCAGCTGTTTTTTCATTATATTTGCTTTATATTTTGTACAAACAATTGAACGGTAATTTTAAATTTCTGTCTTCTGCTTTGAAGCTACATGGAAATATGGTAGGATAAACGTTCAGAAAAATAGATTTGTGATTATATAATTTCTCTTTATTATAAAAAATGTTGCTTCACCATATGAAAGTTTTTTCTCCTATATTTTGGAAGGCTCAGGTTCCCTTTTATAATTCACCAAGTTGGCATGATATAATGTGTTTCTAATTTTTGTAATCTTTTATTGATTACAGCATGAGGGTAGTATTATAAAAGTTATTCTCATACAGTATCAAGAAGTCTTGAAGATTTAAAACCAAAGAATGGGATATAGCAATGCTTTTATCCAGATATTAGATGCTAGACAAATAAGCAATGTAGCAATTGTTAAAGACTTAATACCACATTTTTTTTTAATATTTAAAGATTTTGTGTTTTCTTTTTTGATTTTTGGGGTTTTTTTTTTGGTGCTTTGTTTGTTTTGGGTTTTTTTTTTTTTTTTTGAGAATTCTCTATGCAAAATGTGGCTGGATCCTTCCGTA
>JAOEHX010031423.1:0-10032 GCA_025448015.1 Bolborhynchus lineola
CGCCCTCGTCCCCACGGTACCGCGTTGGGTCCTAGCGCCCCTCCGGGGCAGCCCGCCCCGCGCTCCGCCGCAACAGCACAAGGCGCTCTCCCACAGCGTCGCTCCCAAAAATACTTTATTTATAACAATATACCCGTTATCTATAACATGATCCAAAAATACAGATATACATTTTTTACTTTACATTCTTTCTTTTTTTTTAATAAAAAGATCTATATTCTTTTCCATTTACAAAGGGAACAAAGATCTAATTACTTTAAAAAATAGAACAATCGCGTTAAAGTCATTTCATCTCCAGTTTGGACAAGCTGCAATAAAGCTGAACCCCACACGGTATTCGGGTATTTTGACAATCTTTAGTGGAACATTCCTTTGTGGATCCTGTTCACCCTTCTCCATGAAAGTATATTTAACACCGTACATTCAAAATTCAGGAGAAAGATTTAAAACCCCTAGTAAGCAAAAATGAAGGCTACTGGTATTCCTGTCTATAAGGTGTCTTAAAAATTGGCCAAGAGACACTCTTGAGCCTGTCAGAGCCCCCACACTGGTGTGTTCTAAGTGGGACAGTTTATTGCTGGTATCCGATCATTCGAGACCTTATATTGCAAAACAAAGCAGTATGCTGTACCTCACGCTATTTATGAACCCTAGCAAACCCTTTCCTTTTAAGGGTTGATGCTAAATTCCAGAGCTTATTTTTGCTTTGCTGGTTAAAGTGGAAAGTGTCTGCTCTTCCAAGCCCAAGAAAGCACTTGCTAACAAAATGTGCTTTGCTGTCCTGACTACCTTCTTGGAGCTGAGGGTGGTTAGCTTTGCAGTGACTAAGCCACAGCTACACACTTCCATAAGGGTATACTTCCAGCAAGACTACCAGAGAGGTGCAGTGGGATTTTGAGACTGATCTTCATCTATGGCGACACCACTACTAATAAAGTCCTGGGGGGAAATGGGGGAAAAGAGCAATACACAATACCATTGGGTGCAATGGGAAAATAAAACCTGAAAGAGCATCACCACTACTCTTCAGAACACAGTCAACACTCCTCTATCAATCCAGTGTAGCAGGTCAATGAGGTACAGGTCTCATTCATGGGCTACTGAATTACAGGCTGGCTCACGAGGTATCACTATTAAATTTCCTCTCAGAGGCAAAAAGACAAAGAGGGCTGGCTGCATGTCCAAGGTCAGGTTTGTGTGACCGCTCCTCCTCCCCTCCAGCAATCTGCTTTTCATTTGCCTGCTTGCCTTCTGGGTGCTATTACAACAGCGACAATGACAAATGCACATTATCTTGTAAACACAACTGTGAAAACTTCATATACAACATGCAGAGTGATGCAACATGGTGACTACATGCAGCATCACATTTTAAATGACAGCACTCTGGAGACAGGCTTTTTTTTTTTCCATAGTAGATGCAATATGCAGATAAACATGTCCACAGAAAAGCTGTCCCAGGATTAAGAGGTTTCTTCTATGTCACTTCTGACATACCTGCAGCATCTACAAATCCTAGCAGAGCAAAGTAGAGAAGGAAAACTGGCAAGAGCTGTGCTCTAGCAAAACACAAGTAAGAGGGTCAGTACAGAACAGGGAAAAAACTTTTCACTTTTGGGAACCGGTGCCAAAGTCTGACTGCAGTGGTTTTTCCTCTGCACTGTTTATTCAGATTGTTTTTACAGCAGAAGAAAAACTCATCTGGAAGTTTCTTGATGTCTTTTCCAGCAGTCTATACCAAGACACAACGGTATGCAAAGTACTACACAGCTTTGCACAGAGCTGCAAGCAACACCCATTAGGGATCACAGACAGCAAGTTCATGAACCTTGGTGCCTACTGCTGCAGGGCTCTGCGTAGGTACTTTTTTTCCCCTCCCCCTCTGCGAACAAGACCACCTTCCCCCACATCTTTTATTGCAGGCAGGTAAGCCCCATAATGCAAGCGGTTCATATGCAGGCAACACTTCTCTCTGCCCTTCCCTCAACTTCTACATCCACTACTGATTCAGAGGAAGGAAGAAAAAACAGAGACTTTTGCTTGTTTTGCTACTCCTGTTTTCCTTCTCTTCCTTCTGCTGCAGCAACTGACACTGTAGTGACAGCAAGGATTCACATTCATAATCTGAAAGGCAGCTTAAAGAAGTCAAGAACATGCAAATGTGCAACACCTCACCCTCTTCCATCAAAAAGACAAACATCACATTAAAACATTCCTGCTGAATGGTCTTCTTCCACAGCAGTGCTTCACAGCAACTGCTATTCACACCCCAGCCCCCAGGTTACAAGGCTGCCTTTCAGCTTTGCCATACACTCCTGGGAATATGCACACTGTCCTGAGGGAGCCTTCCCCTAAAGATTGTTTTCCTGATTTACCCAGGTGCAACACAGGCAAACACAATTTGCAAAAGTCAGGCCTTCATCTTATTTTATGAATAAATCCGACCTTCTATCTCTATTAGAATACTTTAGATTTCATCTTCACAGTAATGTACTTACAAGATCTTCAGAGAAATGGAAACAGCCAAGAAAGGTAACACCTTCTCTCAGTACTACTGTCACTGGGAAACTGCAGGACAAATCCTGTGCTTTTTAAAGGTTTTCTCCCCCAAAAGACAAATCTTTTCCAGGAGGAGGTGAAAAGTCAAATGATTTGCTTAAGGTTCATGTGTATGGGGACAAGATTAAGTAAAGTAAAGGCAGTGCAAAAGCAGACAGAAGAAATTTCCTGAAAGAGAAGGCTTAATCTCACCTCTCTCCCAACCCTACCCCAGCAAAACTTTGAGGAAACAAACCGTGAACCAGCTTTCCTGTTTCTTTCTGTACTACAAAACTGCAAACCAGATGGACTTCACACCTAAACAATGAAGCCTATTTCTTTCATGCAGGCTACATCGGAGAAAATTTCTTCTTCTCTGAACATCAAGCTCCAGGCCTAAATTGTTTCAATGATGGTGATGTACCACACTGGATTGAGGCATCTCATTCTCCTGCAGTGCCCTACGTGGTTTCACAGTCCCCAGTGAACTAGCGTAGACTACAGCTACTGGCTGCCCTAGCACTTCATAGTAACACCAATTTCGGTGCAGTGCAAGTATAACATAAATAAAATACCTGTGGCAAAGGGATTTGGGGCTCCCTCTGAAAGCCATTTTCACTTGAAAAGACTGGAATTACAACTGGCCACTGGATAATTAAATATCAGAAAAAGAAGGCGGCAGATTAAAAAAATAATCAAAGATTATTGCAACATGAATGAAGGAATATTAAATGTATTTCCCTCTACTGCTTACTTCTTTTTCTTTCTTTCCTGAACACAACGAGGACAAAACCTAGAGGGAAAGAAGCAGAGGCAGTAATCAGTTCCTGTAGTTAATAACACATAGCCCAAAAGGTTTGTTATTATTTGCGAATGAACGGGTGGAGGGTGGTTTAAAAGCAGCCAATTTATGTAAGGGCAAAACCTACAGCAGTCTTCAAATTTTGCTTCCAGAAGTGAAACAATACATACACACTTCTCAGTTTTAACCACAGCCACAACTACATGACAATACAGCAAGCCTGAGATGCAACATGTGTACATTTACACAGCCATGGATCAAAAACTCTGCATATGGCTGGGTCTCTCTTTTGCTCCTACCAGAATCCAAGACTCATAGGGAAGTAGACTTTGGGAAGAAAGTTCCTTTTGTACTTTCTACCATCGAACAGACATGACTCCAAACCACAGAAGATGCAAACCCTCTGATGACAAGAGCAAAGCTCCTCTATCAGGAAGGGTCACAATAGGGTCTTAATTCTCGCTGTGATTCTTATGAGGCAAATTGTAGACTGATGAAAATCAAAAAGTGGTATCTTGTCACACTCACCATTTCCCTTTTGGTTTGGTGGTGAGGTCCACACAAGCGAAGTGGAACCACTCAATTGGGCACTGCAAAACAGAAAGGAAAAACCCACAGGAGATGTTGAGTGTTTCAGAAAATGAAAGTAACAGCTGAATGATCTAACTGAGCAAGTAAGACCCTCAGATTTCACAGTGATGTGATGTAGCAAACATCTGGAAATAAACAATCTCAAGTGCTTACATCAGGATTGTCACAGCCAATCATTTCTCCATAGGACACCTGGTGACATAAGCAGTAGGTAGGTTCATTGGGGTCCACTGGCATGTCTAGGACATCTGAGGGATGCACTGACAGGATAGTATCAGCAAACTCAGATCTGCAAACAAAAACAGACTGAGGAAAAACACTTCTCATTGCAGGTAACACCAAGTTCCCAAGATCTAAATCCCACTTGGGAACATTAATTTCTAACAGTATCTTCTCTAAAACACACTGATTGTACTTTAGAGCTTAGCTTACATTATCACAGATTGTCCAAAGCTAAAAATCGTGACGTAGGTTTAATTTTGTAACATGAACGAAAAAATATATTAAATTCTTATTACAAACATAAAACGTGAGTTTGACTATTAAGGATTAAGAGAATGATTCGTAGATGCCATGACTACAGTAACAAAATTAATGTACAGATCACTTCTGCTTGTGGACAAAATCAGATTCACCATCCAATCTGTTTTAGTAGACATTCTTTCTCTCATTGCCAGGTACGAGTGAACCCTCTTGCTCTAACACGAATGCCTTAATCTGACATGTCAGTAACAGTCAGTGGAAACTATTTTGTTTTCTGTCCCTCTGTTTAGCCAAATGAGAATATCACCAGTAACAGAGCTCCTTTAACATAAATTTAATAATGGGGAGGGGATATGCTTTCTTTCCTTGCATCACAAAACCAAGTTAGATTATTTAAGACTATCTAGGATAACGGTTTGAAAACAATCCCCAAAACTCTCCACGATTTCTAGAACAACAATACATCATCAGTTTTTGTCCTGATGTCGGCAAGCGTTTCTTTTTACAATTAAGACCACAAACAACTGTTAAAAATAGCTGTGGGACAAAAAAAAAACAAACATCAGAGCTATTTTCTCCCAGCTTGTCAACAGCAGCAGAAAAGCTGATCTCGTCCTTCCAGTCAAGAGGGCATACCAAGCATGCTGAGTTTCCACATGCCAACCAAAGAGTTAATTAACAAAGTTGACTTGTCCTAAGCAGGACACTAATGAATTGGAGTAAGACCAGAACACACTAACACCACCCACCACTCACACTGAGTCATAAATAGGGTAACATGAGCTTGTGGAAAATTCATGAAGTGTCAAGCCAAAGTCACCAGAGCTGTGACGGGCTATGCCTTACCCTCCTTTGAGCTTCTTTTTCTTTGGTGTATCTTCTTCAGACGTTCGTCTGCCTCGACCGCGAGAGCCTCTTTTGTCTTTCTGACTCCGTCCCTCTATAAACAAAAAGAGCCACCCTTTCAACCTACTGGAATCCCAGATGTTCTTATTTTGATGCCATTTGTTTTGAAAGCCGTATTTCATATGTAACTTAACACAAATGATGATTTTGAAATATATTTGTATACCACAAATATGCCAAATTGGCAAGTAGTATGACTGAGCAGCAAACGCTTGTGTTCACAATCATGGCAATCAGGTCACTGCAGCATACAAGAATCAGAGCTGTTTAGGTTGAAAAAGACCTTTAAGAACATGAAGTCCAACCATTAACCTAGCATTTCCAAGCCCACCACAATAGAAGCCAATACATTAACTGCAAAAGGTACTTAAAAACTAAATCTGCAAATTAAGATCACATAAAATGGAACTACTATGCAATGCTGGCAGTTCAGAGATAATGTATCTTATGGAAGTCTAACACTTAATTATGGAAAATGAAATAAGCAGCATGAAATGTTAGCCCATATCACTGCACAAGATATAAATAGCATCATATTTGATTAGACATGCTGTCTAATAAATTTCAGTATATTTTTAAATATTCAGCCACTTAATCAGTTAATTATCTTTTATGTCCACATCCTGTATCTTACCCCTTATTTCATAGTTCAAAGGCATAAAGCCATGCTGCTGTTAACCACGCTCAGATTTCACAGTAATTACACCAGACTTCCAGTATACATTAGAGAAACTGGTACCTTCCTTTAACTTCTACTTTTTCCTGTCGCTCTCAGCTTGATTAGTATGCAAATTCTGGTAAAAGGAGGAAAACAGGCAAATCTACTCTCCTCAAAAAACAGCTTATAACTTACTCAGCAACAGATCAAGCCTGAAACCAAGACTGTTACACTCAAAAGCTGCAAGAACATCACTTCAGTTTTGTCACAGTTGCCCCTTGTCCAGCACCCTCCTTACAACTGTGGGCCACCTCAGGGTTATCTGGCAAGCAGAGACACTAAGTTAGATCGCAGCACTACATTTTTCTTCACCTGTTCATTGCCCACCAGAGCACTGTAAATATTTGAAGAGTATTAAAAACAAGTAGAGAAGTACACTATGGTGTACTAGTATTCTCCCTCCAGAAAGAACAGCCTACTTTCCATCTTAGCCTTGCAGGTTAGACACACTCAGTGCTGGAAAAGGCTGTCAACCAAAGTATGAGATGTACACACTTTTCAGGCTTCGAGATCCAGGGTTTTCAAAGTCACTGCCTTCCAGTTTATCTTTCAGATCTGCTTCAAACCGGGCCAAGTCTGCATCCAGCCGGCGGATATGCTTATCCACCTGCACAGGAGAGGAAACCACAAACTGAATTTTAAAAGAAAGAAATTAAAATCCCCAAACGAAAACAGGAAGGTCTAATAACATGGCTGTTATCAGCACAAACACGGGTATACTACCGCAGAGCAGGGCATGAAAGGGCTGCCAAACTGGAAAAGGGGAATCAAGGCAGAAAAAATGAAAACAGACAAAAGCGAGAGGACCCAATCCCTCTGCAGGAAAACAGAAAGGCAGGAAGGTGTTGAAATATTAAAATAAGTTGGTTTCTCCCTGCAATTTTCAAAACACATCATTCAACTGTGGTCCATAAACATGCGCTGAGCACATCAGTCTACTTTTTCTGGTGCTCCACTGGCATGCTCTACAAAGAAATTAAGTAATAAACACAGACTTTTGCCAAGTATCTCCAATGTCAAGCCAATACACATTAAATAACTTGTACTCCACTGGTTGCAATGACATGACTTAGAAAACAGACATGCAGCAAAGCATTTTAAGCCACCAGTGTTGCTGTAATACTTAGTTATCAATTTAATTATCTAGGATACTTTTCAATTCCTGTGAAGCAATTTCCTTTTCTGTGATATTTATGGCAAGAAAATGTATTGCAGCTGCAGATGTAGCAGAACCCAAAGCATCCCTAGAACCTAGACAAAACATGTCAAGTACAGTCAGAAGGATTGCCTTTGCTCAAGTTTTGTCTACGGGATAAAACATAGAGATAAGAATTACTCAAAGGACAGCTAAACAGGAGTAGGGGCAGAAGAATTAAAAAAGTGGAAAGCTAAATTTTCAGAAGGTCCGCTGAGGAAAGCTTAGTGTCCAGTATACAACCAGAGCAGTGGAGCTGACAGGTTTGTTTTCTTTTGCCACTTGGAAACAAACTGAGCAGATTTTATTCCATTCCTCCAAAATACAGAATTGAAGTTGACTTAAAAAACATTGCTTACAAGAAAGACCAGTCCTAAATAAATGATTGTGTGACAGGGAAGCTCCTGGGGAGAAGAGAGTGGGGTCAATTTGGTGGTATTGTTACACAGCAGATGGGTACTACTAGATCAAGTGATCTCCAAGTGGGATAAACTCACTTAACTCTTCACCAGAAGAGAAGCCTACTTGACTTGCTCAGCCTGGAGAAAAGACAGCTTCAGGGAGACCTTATTGTGGCTTTTCAACACCTAAAAAGGGCCTACAGGAAATCTGGAGAGAGACTTTTTACAAGGACACGTACTGACAGAACAAGGCGGAATGGCTGACAGAGGATAGATTTAGATTAGATATTAGGGAGAAGGTCTTCCCTACGAGGGTGGCGAGGCCCTGGCACAGTTTGCCCAAAGCTGTGGGTGCCCCATCCCTGGCAGTGTTCCAAGGTCCGGCTGGACAGGGCTTGGAGCAACCTGGTCTAGTGGAAGCTGTTCCTGACCATGGCAGGGGCGTGGAACTGGATGTTCTTAAAGGTCCCTTCCAAACCAAACCAATCTGTGGTTCTGTGGCTTTAATTCTATGACTAAACCCAGCAACACAAAAGGGATTGAGGAAGGCAACAGAAAAATAAGATGGAGGATTAATAACTTGTTTCAGTAAGTCATTTAAGTAAAAACACATCAGAGAAAATCAACACTGTGGAAGCATCTTCCATGTGCGCCAGCAGCCCCATTCCATGGTATGATCATTTCTACAAAGTCTCACTGGTTATGATGCTCACCATCTCATAGGTCTGCATGGCCAGCTGGACTTTATCATCACTGTACTCTTTACATTTGCTATAGGCACTCTGGATTTTCTTCAGGTGTTCCATTCTCTCTGCAGGTAACATGTTCTTCACTGATTCAATGTATTCTGCTGCAAGACTGTCAATTTCTGCTTTCTTATCTGAAAAGCAAAGAGTATACATGTGAGAGAGCTGCGTGCCAAAGCAAATGTTTTTTTCTTCTACCTCTTTACGGTACTTAGAAGACCTCTCCTGACAGTTTTTTGACTTCCCCTGACTCTAAGTACTCACCTTAAAAAATACAAACAACCCAAAAGAAAAGTTAAAGGTACTCACTCTTCAACACTCCTGATGAGATTCTGATTTCTCAACTGTTTTACAGTTAATTCAGAGAACAGAACAGTCTCACTTTGGATCAGAAACTTAACCCACAGGTTCACAAACTTCAGCCTCTCTTCCCAAATGCGTAACACTGTATTTGCTGCACAGTCATTAACCATTCTAACTGATCTAATTGAAAACTGTTAACGTGCAACCAAACACCAACACAAACCTCAAAAAACAGAAAAACCCCTGGTCTTGCAAAAAACACAGCAATCTGCAACTGAGTCCATGTGGAAATATGTGCAAGCAGGGCCACCCACAGGCCCATGGGGTACAGCAATCACACAGCTACAAATTAATGTGCAACTGCTGAAAAGAAATCTAGTCCTGTAAGCTGCAGCCCTCACAAAAAAGAGGCAAGTGCTGCACAGCACTGAGGTCAAGAAAGGAAAAGGAGACACATCATCTAAAGCCAAGTCTCCACAAGGCTGTTCCTGTCCTTCAGGTCGAGGCTCCCTGTCAGACTTTGCTTACCGGAACACCTGAACACACCTTCTGTTCTCTGATCCAACTCCCGCATCAGCTGGAAGTTCCTCTGCAGCTCGCAGGGCAGGTTTTCGATACCTGAAACACAAAGACCAAGCAATCCTACATCCTGTTCTCCCCGTGGCAGCCACCCCCCCCCCAGCCATGTAATACTGAACAGAGCTGCAGGTCCTGCTGCCTTACAGAGCCAGCAGCTTGGATCGCCACTGCTGTGCTACATGTACACACACAGGCAGACACAGAAGCGACACATGGCCCTTGTTCATGACTGGAAGCGTTCCAAGGACAAAGCCTGCACCACAGAAACCTGCACACAAATGTACATTTAGTTCTACATACTGCAAGCCATACCATCAACTAGGTTGCAAAAGACCTTTAAGACCACAAAGTCCAACCTTTACCCCAGCACTGCCAAGGCCACCACTAAACCATATCACCGAGGGCCTCATCTACATGTTTTCTGAGTGCTTCCAGGGACGGCGACCCCACCACTGCCCTGGCAGCCTGTTCCAATGCCTGAGCACCCTCTCAGTGAACAAATTCTGCCTAATATCCAATCTGAACCTCCCCTGGCTCAGCTTGAGGCCGTTTCCTCTTGTCCTATTGCTTGTTACTTGGGAGAAGAGACCGACCCCACCTCACTACAACCTCCTTTCAGGTACCTGTAGCGCGGTAATGTCCCCCTTGAGCCTTCTCTCCTGCAGACTGAACAGCCCCGTGTCCCTCTGCCGTTCCTCATCGCACCCGTGCCCCATGCCCTGCACCAGCTGCACTGCCCCTCTCCGGACGCGCCCCAGCAGCTGCCCGCT
>JAOEHX010031430.1:0-13486 GCA_025448015.1 Bolborhynchus lineola
TGTGTGGAGACCTCAGAGCAGCCTTCCAGTATCTGAAGGGGGCCTATAGGGATGCTGGGGAGGGACTCTTCATTAGGAACTGTGGTGATAGGACAAAGGGTAATGGGTTTAAACTTCAACAGGGGAAGTTTAGATTGGATATGAGGAAGAAATTCTTCAGTGTAAGGGTGGTGAGGCAGTGGAATGTGTTGCCCATGGAAGTTGTGAATGCTCCATCCCTGGTGGTCTTCAAGGCCAGGATGGACATAACCTTGGGTGATACAGTTTAGTGGGAAATATTCCTGCCGATGGCTAGGGAGTTGGGAATGGATGATCTTAAGGTCCTTTCCAACCGTAACAATTCTGTGATCCTATGATTTTCTTCAGCCATATTGTAGAACTTTGTTTCTATTTTACAGGAGGTGTAGAAATGCCCACTTCCTAGCTTTTCTTTTCAGGTTTAATTTCTACACAGAAGTTAACAGTTGTTTTCAAACTTGAAATTTTTCAATACTTACAGGAATTCATCATGCACATCTGTATAATGCAAATAATACAAAATTCAGCCCCAATTTGCAGCAAATTGTATTCTATAACATGTTTTTAAAATGAAAGTTAGTTGAAAAGTATTCTGGCCAAATAATTTCTCTGAACGTTTCTCTGTGTGCATCACACACAGCAGCCAGCCTTTGGGTTATGAACAGGTTATGACGTGCTTCAAAACTGTTGAAGGGTGGGAAGACTCTGTAAACACCACTAGAGATCAGTCTTGGTAGAGAAAATTCTCATTCGATATTTCCTGGCTGCTTTTTAACAGATTATTTTACCTATTTCCCTATTTATGCAAAAGTTGCTTAAGTGTCGTCAGAGCTTATAGTAAGAGGCTTATTTGGGAGTTATTTGGAAATGCAAATGGATTTGTATCAGCTAGATCTGCCCTGTAAAAACCTTATGACTCCTTACAAGAGCATCAGGTTTCTTCTGAAGCTTGACTTTCACTACAAGGCTGGTGACATTTATCCAAGAGCCTCAGTTCACCATGAACATTCAAGAGTAAAATGGCGTCAAAGAGAACCAAGAAAGTAAACCAGTAGCACTTAGCTGTGTTAGCAAGGTGATCTGACTGATTTTATAATCAAATGACCATGGAATATAAGGCTGGTGATGGCCTCTCCTTTGAGCAGGAGCAAGCTGATGCTTTGGAGAAGATATGAAACCACATGTTCTTCAACCTCAGCAGATGGATGTGGTGGCTGGAATTAGCAGGTAAGGCTTAGCAGGTTGAGAAGGTGCTGTCTGTTTCTAGAGCCGATCAATTCTTTTTGGGTAGGGCAAGGAGACTACAGTATGACAATTACCATGTTACGCAGCTCTCTGCATTTGAATTTTAAATTTTGAGCACATGGGCACCTTGACAAAGGGTCTGTAGCTTTTTCTTTGAGTTGCAAACCATTTTGGCTTTGCTGCTGGGCAGCAGGATGCCAGTATCACAGAGCTAGTGAGGAATACAGATGCTGCCTGGGAGCCTTAAGGACATGTTCTCCAGGACCTGTGCCAGACAGCAGCTGGATGGACCAGTGTGCTGTCGCTTGCCCATCTCACCATGCTCGTCTGATAAAAAGGGAGCAAGGTGCTTGATTTTGTTTTATTTTTCCAAAATAAAGACCAATGGTTTAACATGTCAATGACTAATGTAAGTACCCTCAAAATTATGCCATTTTCCAACCATGGAAATACAAGTCTGAAGGGGTTTTCCACGCCTATTCAGGGAAATTACTGAGTTGGAGAAGCATATTGTGGCTCAAGTATACAACATTTTGTGTGCACAGGTTCTTGCAGAAGTGAGATCCCAGGTGTCGTCCTCTCAGGCAGCTTTCCTTGATGTTGGCAGAAGTGGTAAAGAGAGCTATGAAATCACAGGCCCCTTTTAACTGAGGCAGAGGCATTGTGTTGGGCTACTATAAGACAACATGCTTTAAGGATGTCTTTTCTCAGTAGCAGTCCCTGCAAAAAAATCGTAATGGACTTTGGAGGAGTATCCTAGACTCCATTTAACTCCTCCAACAGATCCAGTTATTTAAGGCTACTTAAAGCTTCTAATTGAATGTTCAAAGCAAAAATTATTTAATTGAGTTCTAAAGCATTGAAAAAAATGGAAAAACATTCTGTTGTTTTTAAAATTTACTCTTAACTGTGTAACTGCAGTAATGCACACTGTAAGTTCTGGCACTCATTAAATTACATAGGAATAAAGAGAGAGGTCACCTTTGCTTCCTCAAATGTCCTACTGACTTCAGAACAACAAATTAAAATGTAAATTAAAGTCAATTTTTTCTTTTTAATTTTTGCACATGCAGATAAACTTCAAAGGTTCTAATGATTGCCTCATTTTCTCCTAGGGAACTTATGAGTGCCATTTTAGCATGTGAGTTTAAGATAAAAAATATTTACAGGCTTCCCTATGCTATTTTGCTTCAATTTCTGCTTAACATCAAACACCTCAGTTTCATAAACTTCCTTAGAGAACTTGAACATCTTCCAACTGCTTTAGTGTTCAAAGTGTAAGTTGCAGATGTTTACTAGATGAAGCCAAATTATTTTTACCTGGTCAATTAACTAATTGAAATCAAAGAGATCTCCATTACTTTATATTGGTTTGTTTGTTTGTTTTTTTTAACAAAGAAACAGAAAATACATTTGTAGTTGCCTCTATTTTAATACAGCAAAAATCCTTTCATATGAATCCAGCTAGTAGTTGTTATCCATGAATCAGAATTCACTTGTGCAATTGGTAATGTGTGGTCTGTAAGCGGTATTCAAATGTGGGGGGAAGTTAAATAAAAATAAATCCACAGCAGCAACCTTCTTTCTTTCTAGCTCTTTATTTAGAGATGATGTATTTTGACTGATACGCCAGAGAAATGCACTTGCAGGTTCTTATATCACTGTTTTGTTTTACACATTAAAGAAGATTGTGAATTCATTGCTTTCAATAGGGAAAACAGGGATAATTCCCAGGTTCGCAAAAATTGACACTGCACAAGTCACTGAATAACTATTTAAATTGTTGGGTTTGGTTTTATTCTCAGCATGCTGAGTGAACTCAAGATTGTTACAAATGAAGTTGGATCTTCCCCTCATTACATAGGCTTTTTCCTGACATTCATGTATTTTGACTTGTTAGGTTTACTGGAGTCAAACCATAAATATTTTTCTCTTGACTGGATGCCTCTGTCGTGTATATAATGTGCTACGTTTTCTTCCCTGAGCAGTTGTAGCACTGGGGCATAAGATTTGTCTCTGCGTAGATCCTCTCCCATGTTGTACTTTCCTTGTGCTTTACTCGTGTCTTCTGCATTGCTGGCACCAGGGTATCTACATTTTGTCTCATCTCTCAACATCTGGCTTACTGGCTTTTTTCTTGTATCCTCTTCATGCTGATGAGAAGTCTTTTTCTCCATGGTCCTGCTTGTAATGTGGGATTCTGTGTGTTGCAGATGGTCCCTCCCCTGCTTGGAGCATCTCTAGTTCTCCAGGACTACACCCCAGCGTCAGATACCTCATACCTGTGATACCACTGTAATAGCAGTTGTTTCTTTTTCAGTTCCTTTAAGTAATGTCCCCCACCTTATACCATGGATGTTTAAAATGGTGTCTGCA
This sequence comes from Bolborhynchus lineola, assembly GCA_025448015.1. Lineage (NCBI taxonomy): Eukaryota > Metazoa > Chordata > Aves > Psittaciformes > Psittacidae > Bolborhynchus > Bolborhynchus lineola. Next base: position 3,640 of record JAOEHX010031430.1, read on the forward strand.
GACATCTTGTCACAAATTTCATCAGGCTTCTTTCTTTTCTCTCTCAGCATTTGGGGTTGGGTTTGATTTTTGCTATTGGTGGGGCAGCAGAGGGAATGTCTGTAGCATACAGCGTGACATGGCACAGATTATGACATTGTTTCTGTTAATAAAACTAATTAAATCACTATGAAAACAGACATAGTTTAGTCCCGCGTTCAAACAAATAACTTATGCTAAGTATGAAGAGTTGCTATTTTTTGGACAGAGATGACAATACCCTAACTATACTTTCTTTTGCCTGCATAGAATGTTCTATAGAATGTTATTCATATATGTTTTTATATTCATTATATATTGTTCATAGAATGTTATATTCTTCCTGCTGCTAGAAGCCAATCCTGTACTATTGTACATTTATGTACAATCTTGACTACAGGCTTGAGACAGCTGACAAATGGAGTTTACATTCACTTTGTGAAAAGGGGTTAAATTCCTCTGATGGGCTAACGTTTCAGGGTATATAAGCAGATTGTATAAGGATTGTCACTCTAAAATTAGAAACCATTACAGCATCTGAACTAAATATCACTGCTGAGGATGCGCTGAGCAGCACATTTTTTATTATTAAAGCTAAATCACAATTTTCATATTTTAGAGAGAGTTCATAAAAACTTATCTACTTAATTAAAGGGAAGTGTCCTATTTAGAGACAGACAAATACCTTAATATTTTCCTGAGTAATGCAATATTCAATATTCTTATCTTTAGAAGACTAATTGCTGCAGTTAGATAGGGCTTTGTTAAAATGAATTGATGCTTACTAAGAGTACAGATTTGACATGCAGAAAACATGAGTGACAACAACAGCATTCTGATACTCAGATTAAAATGTATTTGAATGTTAATAAAATGTTTTTCTAATAAGAGTAGAATATTCATTTAGCAAATGGATAGCACTGACACAAATGAATTTAGCCTTGACGTCTTTCATGGGATTGTAGTGCTTTGTTAATCTGTCATATCACAGAAAGATTCAAAGCAAAAGCTATTTCTGTCATAGTAAACTGTAGCAACATGTGTAACAACAGGGATGATTTGTTCCTGCCTGCACAATTAGGCAATGTATTCACTTAATACAGTTAATGCACATACATAATGAAAGGGAGTTTATTATAATATGCATGCAGCCGTATTTAATACACTGATTAGCAGCATAATACAGTCAAACATGATTGTATGTATTTGTGTTGTGTCGAGTGCAAATTAATTCAATGTATTGCGATGTTTTGTATTAGCTGTGCTAAGCAGTCAAGTTCTATGGAGTTGAAAGAACTGCTATTTATTTCAGTAAATTCTTCCTTAGGTTGACAAGTAAATATTCAACGGACTACAGTTCTCCTTGAATAGCAAAGCCTGTACCAGAACAGGAGCAATGTATTAATGCATTATATTAACAGACTACAAAATCATCTGCAAGGTGCAAGCAACAGCTGAAATGATTTTTCTGGGTCTTGAGTGGGAAGCCGTGTGTGCTCCAAGGACATGGAGCAAAAGCAGACTCACAAATGACTGGGACACACTTTTTGTCAAGACTTTCTCACACAGTATTTAGCTTTGGTGTATCAAGACTTCTCAACCCCATTTTGCTAGGCAGTGAAAGACTGGCCTGAGTCAGAGAAGTGCTACAAAGAGGAGATCCCTGGCTCCTGGGAGATGTATGTCCCTATGAATGGCTTGCTTTGTTCTGATTCAGGGAGTTTATAACCTTAACTTCTGGGTCATGACTTGAGTAGCAATACTTGAGTACTACTACTATGTCAAGTAGTACTACTATGTCAAGTAGTACTACTACTTGATGAAGATGGGAAAACAACTGAGAAATATAACAAGACTCAGCAGCCAGGTTCCAGTCGTATTACCCTTTGAAAGATCTCCTCCATGTGCCATTTATGTGAGAAGAGCTGACGCAGGATTTCTCATCTTTGCTGGCTCTGCCAGTGGGTAATGAATGGCTTCACAAGGTCATAAAAACAGTGTGGCTGAGGGATCTTCTTGATGTTCTTAAATGTACTTAAATGAACAGCTGGTGAATGAAGTTGCTAAGCCACTGTCCATCATATTTGAAAAATTATGGCAGTCAGGTGAATTTCCTAATGACTGGAAAAAGGGAAATATAACCCCCATTTTCAAGTAAGGGAAAAAGGATGATCCAGGGAACTACAGAGCAGTCAGTCTCACCTCTGTGCATGGAAAAATCTTGGAGCAGATTCTTCTGGAAGGCATGCTAAGGCACATGAAAAACAATAAGGTGCTTGGTGACAGCCAGCATGGGTTCCCTAAGGGGAAATCCTGCCTGACCAATCTGGTGGCCTTCTATGATGGGGCTATGGAACTGATGGACAGGGGTAGAGCAGCTGATATCATCTACCTGGACTTGTGGAAAGCGTTTGCACTGTCTCACATGACATCCTCATCTCTAAATTGGAGAGACATCAATTTGATAGATGGACCACTCAGTGAATAAAGAACTGGCTGGATGGCTGCATGCATGCAAAGAGTTGTGGTCAATGGCCCAATGTCCAGCTGGAGGCCAGTAACGAGTGGTGTCCCTCAGGGACTGGTGTTGGGACCAGGTTTGTTCAACATCTTTGTTGGTGACATGGACAGTGGGATTGAGTGCGCCCTCAGCAAGTTTGCTGATGACACCAAGCTGGGTGGTTCGGTTGATACGCTGGAGGGAAGGAATTCATTCAGACGGACCTTGACACGTTTGTGAGGTGGGCTGATGCCAACCTGATGAAGTATAACCATGCCAAGTGCAAGGTCCTCCACGTAGGTGGGAGCAATCCCAGTCACAGGTACAGGTTGGGCAGAGAAGAGATTCAGAGCAGCCCTACGGAGAAGGACTTGGGGGTGTTGATCAATGAGAAACTTAACATGAGCCGGCAGTGTGCTCTTGCAGCCCAGAAAGCCAACCGCATCCTGGGTTGCATCAAAAGGAGCATGGCCAGCAGGTCGAGGGAGGTGATCCTGCCCCTCTACTCTGCTCTCGTGAGACCTCCCTTGGAGTATTGTGTGCAGTTCTGGTGTCTTCAACATAAAAGGGACATGGAACTGTTGGAACAAGTCCAGAGGAGGGCCACAAGGGTGATCATGGGACTGGAGCACCTCCCGTACGAAGATAGGATGAGAAAGTTGGGGCTGTTCAGCCTGGAGAAGAGAAGGCTGTGTGGAGACCATACCTTCCAGTATCTGAAGGCAGCCCATAAGGATGCTGGGGGAGGACTCTTCATCAGGGACTGTAGTGACAGGACAAAGGGTAATGGGTTAAAACTTAAACAGAGGAAGTTTAGGTTGGATATGAGGATGAAATTCTTTACTGTAAGGGTGGTGAGACACTGGAATAGGATGCCCAAGGAAGCTGTGTATGATCCATCCCTGATGGTGTTCAAGGCCAGGCTGGACAGAGCCTTCAGTGACATGGTTTAGTGTGAGGTGTCCCTGCCCATGGCAGGAGGGTTGGAACTAGATGATCTTAAAGTCTTTTCCAACCCTAAACATTCTATTCTGCTTCACTCTCTTAATTTCTTGAAATAGAGTAAAAAAAGAAAAAAAAACCCAAACCAAAAACCAGTGAAAACACCAAACAAAAAAACACCAAGAAAAACCCAAGAAGCCCTAAACTGCAAATACAAATAATGGGGGTGTAGGAAGAGACACCTCCATTAGTTGGAAGACGTTTCCAAGCAATTTGGAATTTGCCACCAATTGGCCTGGAGCAACTGAACAATCCGTGTAATTCCCTTCATCACAGCTTGACTATTCAATTCACTCATTACTATGACAGTCTTCTGTGTCTAGTATAATGTTTATCAATCATATTGAAACATCTAGCAGTGTATAGATTTTCATTACATGACAGATTTGTGTTTGCTATCACAGACAAGTTGTTAACACATCAACTTATATAAAAGTTCAGTATAAATGGCCGTTGCTGCATGGTGCTATGTTTTTGCATTTGTTACCAAGAGTGCTGATACAACAATATGGCTTAGTTCTGAGCAATGCTTGTACATCACCAACGGCTTTTCTGTTTCTCTCACTGCTCCACCAGCAAGTAGGCTGGGAGTGCTCAAGGAATTGGTAAGGGACACAGCCAGGACAGTGGACCCCAACTAACCCAAGGAATGTCCCAGACCATATTGTGTTATGCTCAGCGTAGAGAGCTGGGGGAAGGAGGAGGAATGGAGACACTTTCAGAGTTATGAAGTATGTCTTCTCAAGTAAATGTTATGGGAGATGAAGCTCTGCTCTCCTGGAATGGGCAAAGCACATGTGTATAGATATGATGAGTTAAAGAAGAGGGACAGACAGGTTATGAAGCCCTTAATGAAAATTTCCAGTGATAGGAAATACATGAATACACATTCTTTTGCAACGAAATTCAAGCACTATGCATATTTGAACATCACCCATTATTTAAAAAGCAATTTGAGAGAAGTAACATCATCCTTGGTGTCAAGGGAGCCAAGATTCACAGTCATAACTGACAGGCTTCGCTGACTGAAGCTTTGGGGCTAAGCATTGCAGTGACACATAATTTATAAGGTAGAGTCATGTTATATGAATTGTGTAAAGGACTAAATTATTGCTCTGTCATCAATAATTCAGCAATTTTAGGAACTCCTAATTTACCCAGTAGAAGAAGGTTTTATGTGGCATATGAAAATGAATGGCCACACATGCTTCACTTGTGATAAGCCTGTAATATTCACATCACAAAACGATTTTTACAAAATAGTAAAATATCTGCCTTTGGTACTAAATATAAGGGAGTCTCACTTGAGAAAAAAGAGGACAACCATTCTGGTTTGTTCCTAGTTTTCTTGTTTTGAATCTTCCCTAAGAGTAATCCAATTCTGTCTATATAGGCAGTATATTAATTTTATGTATAGAAGTCACATTTAAATATTTCAAATGCTATATTATTTTCTTTCTCTTAAAAAGAAATGTTAAAATATGGGGGCTAGATCTTTCAGGTAAAAAAATTCAGTCAAAATCTGATGACTCCAGGTAAGATCAATCAGCTCTACAACAACTGACGACCTGATTTTTGGCATAAATGCAAACTAAAGGTTTACAAAATACTGTACACTTCTTATGAAAAAAAAAAAAATTAGAATGACATCGAGTGGCATTCCTTAAAATTATTTTAAATTGAATGTCCTTAAAAATCATTGACTATTCTTGAATGCAACCATGGATTCAGAAAAATGCTAAGCCTCAGGGAAAAAATTATTTTAAAAACTCCTGTGTTTTTTTAGTCAGTAGGAAATGGGTTTCTTCTTATTTAAAAAATAAATGATCACAGTCAGAGAATGGTTTCGGTTGGAAGGGACCTTAAAGATCATACAGTTCCAACACCTGAATAAAGTTAATTCATGGGGAAAAAAATATTAAAACTCAATGTTTAATTTGGTAAGGGTTAACTCAGAGTATACTTGAGTTTCTTATAAAACTATCTGCAGTTTGGATTCAGGGAGATAAGTTCACAATTCTCTTTATTATAGACAAGTTATAAAGCAACTCATAATTTATTGAAAGAAAAGCTACAAAACCAGTCTTTAATAACTTCTGAATATTGCTAGCTCTTGATGGCATAACTCAGGAAAGCTGAAGAAGTGAAAAATAATGAAGGAAAATAAGGAAATTCCTAGCTCATGTTAGTTAACCGCTTAAAATACTTCAAGTGGGTGAGTTTGAACAAATGTTTTGTGTCGGGGGGTCATTATTTTTTATTGAATTTATTTCTTCTATTGTCAAATGTAATCTTGATTTAACACATTTATTCTTTAGTTTGGATAAAAAATTATGGTAGCTCATGCTGTAATATGTATGCTTAAAGGCCTGAGGTCAGTGCCAGTTTACTGCTAGCTGCTGTTCCACAGCAGCTCCAGGGCAGTGTTCGGTGGCTCTTTTCCAATTTGTTTGGTAACATCAGCTATTAGAGCGTCTACCAATAGATAATGTCATAAAAATACAGACACATTAGTGTCTCTGTCTCCTGCAAAATTCTATTCAATAAAAGCTATCTAGTTGTTTATTCATTCAATACACATATATCAAATGCAGCCGATGGAAGGAGACACTAACAATAACCACATTTAAACTGGAATGGCAGTATAAAAAGACATTTTCTGATTTGTTTCTTTTTTCTGAAATAATCACATAAAATAATTTCATATTACTTTGCTATAATACCAATTTTGAGGAACCCAACTTTGTTTGAAAAACATTACAATGTTAGATATTAAAACTGTTCTAGCTAACTTTAATATAGGCTTGAAGTAATAATAATGACAATTTTCTCTATAAAGTTATGTAGCAGTACAATCCTGTGCAAAACACCTTCAAAAAATATATATAGCTTGAAAGTAGGAATCCTCTTTCCCTCCTACAATTTTCTAGGGCATCAACTTCAGTATATGGATTTGGCCTGGGTTTGATTCTGAGTCTCTAGCAGCCCTGGAAGTAGGCTTTTCCAAAGTCTAGTACAATCCAGTACTAAATAGCATGATTACTGCATCCTGTTAGTGTGATATGCAGGGTAAAACCACTTCAAAACAGGCTTGGTAATGTCATAAGTTTTGGTTTTGTGGGAGAAGAAGTCAGTTTGGGAGCGTTCAGTTTACTGTGTTGCTGGTAAGTACCTGATTTGCTGCTGATCATGACTTTCCCCTTAATCACAGCTCTGTTTTTCTATTGACACTTCATGTAGTCAACTCTAGATATTCCTGTACTAATGAATTTGATTAGACTATACAAGATAATGGTTCAAAATAACACAATATAAACTCTTCTATAAAAGACTGTAATTGCCTTTTATGTTCTGGGAGGCTGCTGCTTTCTTCTTGACACTATTTATTCTTTCTTGATTCCTAGCTCTGAGCATGATTGATTACTTCAAAGATTAATGTAAAGAAAAATGCAGTGAGCTGTATTTAGGAGTCTAACCATTTTTTTCTCATTATTTTGACTGATGAAAATGGAGCACTATGGTCTACTTAAATGTGTAATCCTTTTTGCACTTGGGACGCTTCAAATACTGCCTTGGTGGACTTGAAATGGCATGATTACACCCCAATTGCAAATTGCCCAGAAGAATTCTATTTTTCTAAGAACATAAGAAAGTAAAAACATCAAGATTTTCAAAAAGCTATGGTTCATTTGAGCCAGCAAAGACTGCTACAAAAAATTTTATCAGCTTTTTTTTTTTTTTTTTTTTCCAGCACTACATGCAGTTTAACATTTGCAGTTTCCCATTAACTTTCCAGTTTGCTTCTGAAAATGGTATTCTGAATGGTCTAGTAGAAATAAACTTTTCTAGGAAGACTTTAGAGAAGGTGTCACCTAGTGTTTTGAACATTTATATCAGTATTTTTATTTAGGCAGTAATGGAAATTTGGTCAAAAAATGTTTCAGCTTAAGACCCTTAAAATTGAACTTTGAAGCCTCAACCCTTTCAGGTTAACTATATTAATGTTACTAAAATAAGAAATAAAATGCTATTGTAAAGAAAAGAAAACTATTAAGCTGACATATTAGTATGCAAGCTATATTGTTTAAAAATAATCAAAAGTACCTTTCTAACAACCAGCTTCTGAAATTTTCCCCTTTTTTAATGGGATCAGTGCAATTATAGACATATTCAATAGCAACAAAATGTCCAGGGACAGAATAGCAATACCGACAATAAAAAAAATTTGTAATTGTACCTATTTATTCATGCAACAGAATACCTCACTGCACAACGATCCCAGCTGACATCTACAACAAGCTGCTACTTGATGCATACCAAGATGGTGGTCTCCGACACCAGTATCAATAGCAAAGGTACTGCTGAAGATGAAACAGCCAGGTTGGTTTCTAGACATCTTTTCAGAAAAAAAAAAGCAGATTTAAGTTTTCAGAGTAATTCATTATTCTATTGAATGCTTTCTGAAATGAAAACCCTTTGAGGAGAATCACTTGGACAAACTGAGGCTGATTTTTTTTTTTACTTTGTTTACTTACTTACATTTTGTAAGTGAAAGCTTTCAGTGCCTGAAGTACTCCAGATATGGGAAGATATAGTTGGCTTGCTGGTTTTGTGACCTCCTATGGAGATAAACATAACAGGTTTCAATAGCTCAGGGGTACAGATGGGCAAATGAAGGTATGGTGGAGTCAGAATGTGACAGTGCTGTCTCTGGTAGTAACCACATTGGCTAACTGGACCCCATCGGAATGAGGTACATTTTTCATCAGTTGCTGAGTATTTGAAAATTTGGACAGAAATGGGAGGTCAGAATAACCTCTTGTGTCTCCTCAGGGGAATAACAATAGGTAGATCTTTTTTGTACTAAATACTGGAAACTTTGGTAAAACAAATAGCAGTAGGATTAGAAACAGATCCTAAAACAAACATGGCAAAGGTGAGGCATACAGTAAATAAACAATCCTTTAGTTCTTATTGAAGGGCCATGGTGTCAAGCTTCAGGAACGTAGTGTCAAGGTGCAGGAACATTTAAGTTGACTAATGATATTCCTCCATTAACAAGAAATAGGTAAGAAAAGAACAGCTTTAGATCTAGTTTATAAGTGGCCTCAAGAGGTCATGACTTTTTCTGTCCCCATAAGTTAGGATAGTAAAGTTAAAACTGAAGAAAGCTCATTCTTTGAATATTTCTTCATACCTGGGGCAATAATTTCAAGTTAAAATGTTCTTGATTCTATGAATAATGAGGAAAGAGAATAACAAAACCTGATCTCTCTCCTAATAACACAAATAAAGCATCCCTGTAGGATCTGAGGCAACTGTTTCCATGAGGCTAATAAGATCCATAACTTTAATCAGCTCTCATGTGACAAATGGTTTTGTTGTTTTTTTCAGCACTAACTGTATCATTTACATTTTCATTAAGGTTTGTTTATTTTTTTCCCAAGCCAGTGCTACATTGTCATTTTTCATACTTTCCTTTAATTTCCTTTGCCTGCTCGTTGTTCTTCCAGCTCTCAAGATCATGATTCCCTGACACCCTGTACTTATCCTCTATTCTTTCTACATATGTTACCTTGCTCTAGCTCCTCCTTACCACAGAATACTCTCTGCTTCTTGAATCACTGGTCTCACTGGTAGCACCTAGAAATAGGCAAATCCATAGTAATTGGATGACTTTCACATTGTGTCATAAGGGAAAGACAGGAGAAAAGGGAAACAGAAAAAGAAAGGTTTTTTTTAATGATGTCACTTTATGATTTAACAAAGTCTGTATTTTCAATGCCCTCTATGTATACTGAAAAATCTTTCTGATTAGGTTTAAGCATTCCAAGTTCTATTGAAACTGAAATGCACTAAAGCTATCTTACTTTACTTTCAGAATGAGAATTCTTATTTAAGAAAACTAACACCTTTACTCTATAGATTAAAAGAAGCCAAATGACTACTTACTTCTCTTTCTCTTATTCAAAGAGTTTGGTACAGATTCTTGTGATACTAAAGGAGAAACATCAACTGTAATTGGATCCTTGTCCTTAGGGTTTATATAACCTTAACTCTGCCATTACCTGTAACTGGCGCAGGACATTACAGAATACAGAGTCTGAGTGCAGGCATTCAGAATGTCTATCTTGTACCTTTAATGAAGTGAAAAAACCCACTGTCGCGGTTTAAGCCTAGCTGTAACTCACACAGTTTGCTCACTCACTCCCCCCTCTTCCTTCCCCCACCCTGCTCCCGGGGAGATGGGGAGGAGAATCGAAAGAAGGTAACTCCCATGAACTGAGATGAGAACAGTCCAGTAACTAAGGTATAACACAAACCACT
>JAOEHX010031436.1:0-18553 GCA_025448015.1 Bolborhynchus lineola
GGGAGCTCAAGGTTCATCTGGTCCAACCTTTATAGCCACTCAACAAATTCTGACAGACTTTACTGCCCATGGGTTATTCTTTTGAATAAGCACCCTTTTTACCTTCTCTCACATTACTTCTCATACTCCCAATAAACAATGCAAGTGTTACTCACTAAAAAACTTCTGTGCTTCAATACCAGTCTTCTATAGGCAAGATCCCAGCTGCCTAAGAGCTTGCAAGCATAATTTAACTTGTTCTCCCTATCCATCTATACTGAATTAGTATATTTTATATTTTAATCATAATTTCTCTAGGGCAAGGACTATCTTGTTGTTATCTGCTTGGGCTATACTTCATGCCCAGTTAATCAAAGTTTAAAATACAGCTCTGCTAGCATCACTGCAACAAAGTGACATTTAGGATTCACTGAAACCCATCTCAAGAAATACAGCTGATTCATTTCTAAAACTGAAACTAGAATAAAAGACATTGGTCACTAAAAATAAAGGCAGAAGCATTTTCAGAGATCAGTGGCCACATGGACCTCTAGCCTGTCAGGAATAATCTTCCTTGGAAGAAAGCTGTTGGCTGTCCCTGTGGAAATCATACCAAATCAAGTAAAAATAATCTTCCATGGAAGAAAGCCATATGCACATAGTACAGATGTGCTGGAACTTTCAGCAGCCAAATCCCATTCACATTGAGATGCTTAAACCCTACAGAGTTGCCTGTGACAGGATTTCACAAAAGACCTGGTGACAGAGCAAGAGGACCAGTTTCACTGCCTGTGAGTGGCTGTGGGCCAAGGGTGGTGTACATGAAGGAAGCTGCTTTCTCACGGCCCTAGTGAGCTTGTTCGTGCACTCCCAGCAGAAGGAAAGGAACAAGAAAAAAAGCTCTGTCAGATCACAGAACCAGAATCCTACTGAGGAAACAGGGCTGCGGCTGGAGGTTAGCAGCGAACAGAGGCATATCTGACCAGAGACTGGGAGTGAAGAAACAGAGGATCAGACTGAGGGGAAAGAAGAAAGCAACTACCAGTGTCTCTGTCAGCCACTTCCCTATGCAGGACGGTGTGGAAGAGAAGGTAGCTCACACAGGCTAAAAGAAAGCCTGTGAAGGGGAAATGGCTTTTACAAGGAACTGGAAAAGAGCTGGGACTGGCTGGGCCAAGAGGCCAGAGCAAAATACAAAATAGGGAAGAAGAGGCAGATGCCAAAAAAAAAACCAAACAAAAAAAAATCAATCAAACAAACAAAACACCAACCAAAAAGCCTGTCAAAATTAAAAACATTAGAAGAACTTTGAGTTTACAAAATCAAGAATGCAGGGGTCAGGAAACATTTGACATAAGACTGCCCCTGGAATTTCAGAGTGGCCTCTTTCAGTGTACAAGTTATAATACAGTCCTATATGACTAAGCTTTGAATTTCCAACATTGCAACTTAACCTCTTGTGATTTAGCTTTGTGTCACTCTGCCTTTTGTGAGGGAGAAACACACTTAAATAAACCAGTGACCTCAAGAAACTAAATCATCCATCCTGTGTATTAAAGAAAACCAGCAGTACAGATAATACACATCCTGCCTTGAATTTTACAGAAAGAAATCATTGAAACAACTTATAACTAAACTGAAAAAATTTGCTGCAGTGAGATGATCTAAACACAAATGAGTCTAATGATCATATACAATAATAACTTAAAAGATTAGAAAAATTCTAAAAGAAGAGCAACTAGAATACTGTCATCAGCACAGATGTAGGAGGGAACATCCCCTGTTCCTTGCAGCACAGTAGGATTCCTGACAAACAATACACACCACCCTTGGTCACTGGAAAGGAGTGGAAACAACTTTATTATAGAAGAATAAACAGGGCTTTGGGTCCAGCAAGAGGCCAGGAGGGCAGAACTGGGGATTTTAAAAAACCCTGTTAACTCAGGGGTCACAGACATCAGCTGGAAACACAGATCCCCTGGGCTGGACCACGCAAGTGTAGGCCTACTTTAATTCTCCAGAACACAATGCATTGCAAATACCCATAATGCTGAGCAAGAGAAAGTATTAGCAAAGCTCTTCTCCAAAGGAAAAGTGAACAGCACCTCCTTTCTTTCCTTTTTTGTCACTGTTTCAAAAACCAGACAATCTTGCTGGGTAAGTATACTCTGCAGGTGCTCACAAAGAACCAGGATTTGACCCATTCTTAAGTTTCGCTTTCGTTATTAAGCATGGCTTGAACACATCCAATTGCCTCTCAATCCATGGGCAGCAATGCACCATACTACCTTGTGTGAATAAGGAATAAGCCTGCTTTAGCACTGTGCTCCTCAGTTTCTGGCTGGAGAACCTTGTCCACACAACCTACTTTGGCCATGCTGTTACCACAAGTAAAATAACTCTCTTGTGCCATCAAGCAATGGTCATGGAGGGTTATTAAATTACTTGACACAGTAAAAAGGGATCAATGAATTCCAAACTTCCTACTTTTAAAGCATACATGTGGCTAGTTGCAGTGAATTCTACAGGAAAACATCTTAGGAAGAAAGATCTCTTCTGCCATCTTAATCTTGTACATTGCAGGTTTGTTCCAGCAAAATCTTCACTGTCTGCTAGCAATATTTTCCTTCAGGAGCCAAAACTTATTCTCCATCATAACTCTAATCTATAGCTATATCTGGGAGAGAGGTTCTCCTCTGGGAAGTAATTCACACAGAGAGAGTTTCACATTTGGTTTCCTGCATTGCTATTTATCTATTTCAATTGGACAGCAAATCCTCAGCCACACATTAGGAATGAAAACAGGCACCATCATTTCCCACAGGAAGAGATGGAGTAAGTCTCAAATCCATCACACAAAACTAACTCAACAGAGAACCTGCAAGGTCCAAATCATAGAAAAACTTTTCAATTGTCCTAGTACCTTTATGATGTATGTACTAATGTACATGACAGAAAACTATGGAGTGAGAAATGCTCATCGCTCAGCACTGGGAGGGGAATAAGTAGAAATATTTTATTTGCAGCATCTAGCACCCCTTATCTAAGTGACAGAACTATTCAATGAATAAAAAGTTAGGGCCCAAAACCTCAATTCATCTACACCACAGTAAACTGAAATTAGTGGCACTATACCTATTTGTACCAGCCAAAGGGCTAGTCCTGAACAGAAAGACTTTGCCTGCCTACCATTACACCATTTTAAAATTCCTATAATTTTTTCAAAGTCAAAAGAATTATATCAGTGTAAAAAGCAAGAGACTCCTCTATTTTTCTCTAAGCTACTCCTCTTACCTATAAAGCTTCTGATAAAAGACTTTTTCATGTGACAAAACTGCTGTTGTGTACTGTGGATGCTACTGAGGGATAGTGGGGATTTGCCCTTTTGCAGGACAAATCATGAACAGATATAACCTTTGATCAACCTCTAATGACAAAGTGAAAATCTCATTAAGTTCAGTTTTGAAAAAAGTAAATTACAAAATAATGCCTACACTTGATATAAGTTTAATAAATAAAAATGCAGCTAAAACATTTTCACAAACAGAAAAAATCCAAGAAAATTTAAGGATCAGGCTGACTATTCTGCAATACTTTAGTCAATTTCTCAAGAATGAGAAGAAGCACTGAGCATCTGAGTGAGGCCTCTTGCCAACATTGCTTAACCCTTATCTGCTGTTTGCATGCCAGCTTCCTGATGTGGATGCCGGTAATTCATAAGGCAAATTTCACACAGCCAGAACATAAAGTCTCTCTGATGTGGCAAGTGGTAGTCAGGCAATGGGTGATTATATGTCTGATGAGATTTAATGCCCTATGAATATCCTTACAGTTTAGGCATTATTGCAGATAAATAATAATCTACCAGACTGGCCAAAATTATTTGTGAGAAGATGTTGTGACATTTAACACAGTTTTGTCTCCTGTCTTGCCTCATACATTTGGATGTGAAGGGCTGCAAAGCTCCATTGGTTCAACTAAATAAAGGGTTCTGCAACTGTAAGAAAACTGCTTTGTGTAGCATCATCAAATACATACCCAAGCAAACTTACTTTTTCACAGAGTATGGGTGAAAAGGAATACTCTGCTTTGTTTAGTGACTATTTCAGAGCTGTTAAATAATAACTCATCACCACCAGGCTATCATGGAAACATTATCATTGCCCTATTAACAGAAAAAGGAATTAATGATGGCAGAAGATTAATGAAACAAACTGAATTGTAGGTATACAGGTATATATGTAGACTGCCACTTGTCAGTGGTATCAAAATCTCTACAGCAAGGCCTGGGGTATTCTTCATGACTTGGTAATAAAGGAGAGAAGTAAATTCAAGCTAATGGAAAATACCTACCAGAAGCAAGTTCCATAAAAGAAAAAAAAAAAAACCACATCAAAAGGCTTTTAGGTGCACATACCACTGCAGCTTCACACATCCGAAACTTCAAGGCAATTCTTTGCTGAATTGTCACCGCAGATCAAGAGTAACATTCAGGGTCTCAGTGATGCATCAAAGACATAAACTTTCCTTCCAAATGTGGCCTTGTTCACACCAAGATTTAGTACCCTTTTTTAGGCCTACCCAATACATGCATTTTAATAGCCCAAGTGGAACAGATAGCAGATAGCAATACCAATTGTACAAGTATCTCAGTTTCCCAAAACCACAGCACAAGCTCTGACACCAGCTATATCTACTCAGCCCATTGGATTTCTGCAGCAGCTGTATTAGCACCACTGAGCTGACCTTGAAGGCTTCCTTACAGCAGTGTAAGGAATAGATTGTGTCCAAAGATATTCCAGTGATAAAAGCACAAATGTGTTTTCTGAATGACAATTTCAGTTCTCAACTCTGCTTTTTCAATTTTTTTTTTTTTTTGTTTGTTTAATCTTGGAGAAATCCTTAATGTCCATAATAATAGCCTGCTAAACTGGACATCTGATTGTTCTGGTTTACAGAGGCCTATTGGGAAAACTAAGGTGTCAATAATTCCCCTTACCTGCTGACAGCATGCTGCATTCATGCTGCTTAGAAATCCCATTTGCCCCGAGGCTCAGTGGCGCCACAAAGTCTTCAAGAAGCCTGTAAGAAACACCATCAGGCAGACAATGAGGCCAAGCATTCACTGTGGGGACAGATGGGGTAGATTGATAGCTGGGGATCTAATTGCAGCTCTATAGGCTACTGGAAGCAATACGTCCAGCTGGGTTTGTCCCTAAAATGTCATCCCAGCAATGAAACCCCTGGACTAAACAGTATAGCCAGAAAGGTTCTCGTGTTGTGAGGCTGCTGTGATCAGCCCTATACACAGCAGGGTCACTGCCACCAATTTATTTCAGGCTGCCATCAACCAAATGGGGCTTACAGGTTTCACAGTTGTCTTGTAACACCTAAAAATGATATTAATATGACATTCAGATATTATAATAACACAGGTTATCAAATACTTCATCTAGACTATAAAAGCCAAAACTACCTATTGTCTATGGGCACATGGCACTTACTGCTCTTGCCCAAAGCTTCCCTGCAATATGTCCTGCTGGTTGTTGCATCCTCAGAGGTGGTTGCACTGCTGTTTCCTTCCTATATGCAGGATGCAGAGTATTTATAGGTTGGTATTTACTAGTAAAATATTTGTCAAATAAAAGAAGAATTTTTATGTTTGAATGTGAAAATAACTAATTACTTGGAATAGCTAGAGAAAAAACCTAGATCTGTTCAAATCACAACCCATTTTCCATGTTATAGTAAAAATCAAACATCCTCCAAGTACATGGCATGTTATGCAAATAATAAGTTTTCTAAACAGCACATGTCTCTGAGAAACTACACAAAAGTCCCATTTATTGATCACTTTAAAAGTACTAGCCCATAGAGAAATCACACAAACCAAGGGCACAGTTTCAGTATTAAAAAATAGTTGTGGGATGTTAGACCTCCACTGTTCTTCCTGCCCTGTTTGGCTTCACTTCCAGGCATTCTACAGAATTCATCCTGTTTATTTGTATGAGCTGTGAAGGGTCTGGGAGAGTTATTTTGACATACTGTTCCAGACTTGGGATACTGATGTGAAACACAACTCCCTTTATGCACTGGATTCTTTGTCTCCTCTTTTCTCAAATTCTAGTTGCTCAGACTAATATTAGTGAGTTATTTATTGCCCTGACTTTAGTAAAACACTTCTTTATCCAGTTAATTATATGATTTCTCATGCACTGCACAATACCAGTCCAGTCATATTGTAGGAGACGTATGCAAAGTCCCTGATCACTAGGGGAGATGGTGTGCAGAAGTAGATAATGGGAGACAATACCCTTCAGGAGGGCTCCCAGTCCAGGCCCACAACCTCTCTCCCACCGCATCAACAGGAGCATCATACACAGCCAGCCATGCTTAGCACATGCCATCCTGGAGCAGGAGAGCCCCTGTAACTCTGCAGTAAAGTACTAGTCCAGTGGCAGAGAACTAGGGGACAGAAGCCAACAGTACAAGACAAATTTGATGAACTAGTCAAACCATCTTCCCTTTAGGAAAGATCGGCTGTATCTTCTTTCTCTCACACAAACCAATTGAGAAATACCTTTGTTTGCCTAAGACTATTGCTATGTAAAGAGACATTTTCTGTACAACTTTCAGAAACAAACAAGGCAGCAAGATGCACTTAGGTCTCTGAACTGAGGTGCATTCCACTCCTTGAATGCTCTCCTATGGCATGAGAAATACTCATTCCATAGTATTATTTAGAGTAATAGCTCTGATGCTATTAGTCCAGCTTAGAGTAAGGTTAATACCACTTACTGAGCATTAGTAACAAACTCATTCCATAAAAATATGTTACAGGAAAAATATCATCTATTTTGAGAAATGAGTGTATGTTATCAGCAGCCGTCAGCAAAAAAAAACCAGCTCCTCTTAGAAAAAGAGCATTAAAAATACGAGAATGTCTTAGTCACTTCAGAGTGACTAAGTCTAATGAGGTTTGTACTCATTAAAAACTGTGGTGTGCCAATTTTAAAATATAGCACATATTCTGGTTTAACAGAATCATAATTTCTTATTGTCTTCTGCTGTTATTACTGAGTTACATGCTATACCTTAATAATGCACACTGTTAAGAGTTAGATAATTGCATTCCTTTTTCTGGACATTCTCTTATTTGTACAATTTTAAGTATTATTAATGTGAAGGTTATTTCTGAGAGATATGGTTTAGTATTCAGCTTATCCAAGTTCACTTCAGTTCCTTAGGTGACAGAAAATTCTATGTCATGAGAAAAACTGGCACAATGAGGAAATTAGAAAACCAGCTACATCCAAAAATAAAGCAGCAGTAAAGATCCAGACATGCTAATGAAATTCTCTATCACATGCTGCTACCACACGTGATACCAAAATCTGGGTGTCTTATAAGCAAAGCACTTAAAAAGGTTATATTCGGTAACAGAAACAAAGACAGAGGACAGTAAAACAGTTCAATGTTTGGAAAATGGTGTGTGCATCATGGAAAGCAGGTTAAATGAGCCATAGCTTGGCTGCAAGACGAGGGGGTGGTGGAGGTGGGCAAATCACTCCTGTCAGTATGGGTTATTCCATCTGCATTGGATCAGCAACTTTGTGTCCTTGGTGAGAGAAGCTAGGGAAGCAAACAGAAGAGCTGGAAAACTTAGAGGGCTTTTCCTTTCTCATCAGTTTAGGCACTGAGAGAGACAATGGCAAAAAGACTGTGTGGCAATAGTTAAGTACAGTCATGTAACCAGACATTACCCTAACACAACACAAATCAATTAAGGGGAGGGTAAATGAAGGTGGGGCAGACAATGGAGGTTGTTGTATTTGATTGCTTCCTGCCATCTGACTTCTCAGTGTTATTTGCTAAGTCATTTCAGTATGTATGCATGCATATGGAACTAAGACTACAATACCTTTTAGTTTTTAAGAACCCATTTTTTCTTCTGAAGGAAATATTTAGAAGCTACAGTGCTCTGCAAGGCAAATAATTTCTAATTTATGAAGTCTAGAAAGTATCGGATTACTGCTTGCAATATTCTAGGGCATTAACTCTTCCTCCCTCCACATACATACTGCAATAAATACACTAAATTTCTCTTTCAGCAAATTTAGTTTTAGTAACTTCTAACATAATGGGCTGCAATTACTGTCTGATGCTGTTATAGCAAGATTGATCAGTTTGATTAGAATCATAGAATAGTTAGGGTTGGAAAGGACCTTAAGATCATCTAGTTCCAACCCCCCTGCCATAGGCAGGGACATCTCCCACTAAACTGTGCCACCCAAGGCTCTGTCCAACCTGGTCTTGAACACCGCCAGGGATGGAGCATTATAGATGGTGAACTGTTCCTAGACAGGCATTTTATTTGAAAAATACAGCTACTTTTTTCCTTACCAAATATCTACAGAATGTATGTGCTTTACATGTTTTAAATGCTTATTGTTTAAAATTATGCAGCAGTGGTATATACTGTAGCCTACTGAAGAATAATTAAGCCTTTAATCTTGCTGCCCGTGGTTTCAGCTGCTGATTTTCAGTTCAGACAGCCATCCAAGGCACCTACTTCAATTTATCCTGCATCACCTGAAATACTTTCCAACCCGCCAAGAGCTTCATGCACCCTATCGATCGGAGCACACTCCCACAGGAGTAATCGATTCACTCCATTCAAATAGGTTTGTGAACACAGTTTTGCTGCCAGAAATACTGGGGAGTTGGGAGAGGGCTACGGGAAAGAAAAGGTGGCTCCTTTACTTCACTGAAGGACAGGCTATGCTGGACTAGCAGTAGCCCCTGAAGCTGCTCTGTCTCTGTGGTTCAGATGGACACTTCAGCTGGAATCTAGCCTGGTCTCTTCTGCTCAGACTTGTTGAAGGAACTTCTCTATCTCCACTGGGACTACAGACATGGAAACAAAGTCATAGTTTAAGTCTGGTTTTGCAGCAGCACTGGAGGACAGCATCCCAACAGACTAATAAAATGTGTCAAGCTGCGCAGTGCTGTGTTGTAACCCAAAGCAACTTCATCATACTTTTACCATGAGCTGCTACCCTGAGCTATTAAAATAGTGACATTGATTAGGGCTTTTTCTGAAAAGCTTCTCTCTTTGGTCTCAAGGAAAGGCCATGTTTCATATTCTGCTTGCTGCTACACAAGTGTGTACTATACAGTGCTGCTTGCCAAGTGTCTCGAAAAGACTAATGATGTTTATAGGTCTTCATATGCATTTGGACACAATATTTTCATGGTAATCACATCTAGGATTCAGACCACCGTGTGAGTTGGCCTTCTTTGAGCAGAAAAAGAAATACATGCTAGTGAAAACAACTGTTAAAGCAATATGGAGCCTCACAAATGGCTAATTTCTTTACACCTTTTAAAATTGCAATTGCTAGTTATATAATTACAATTACACAATTTCAATTTATGATACTTATAATAGAATTTCAAAATATATCACAGCAGGTCTCTTGTGTTGGAACATAGACCATTGCTGCAGACCACTGTGCAAGGAGCATTGACTCATATCAAATTTTGACCTATATGAAATACAAGCTGGAGACCTATGGTGTGCCTAGCCACAGTGTGCATGCTCTCACTATGAAGTCTGTGCAAGCTGTATAGTGCTTCTCCCTCCTGCCCAGTCCTCATAAACATTAGAACTGCCCAGCACAGGACATGTTCACTGAATTAGAGGATGCTCACATAGCCTCCTTATCTGACCCTAGTTCTTTTGCACACCTTCATATGAATCACAATACACACTGTCACCACAGCAACTCTGCCACCTTACATTAGATGCTACTAGTATAACACATAATAATGCCACCAGGCAAGCCAGGGCAAGCCAGGTCCCCAGCTACATATGCACTAAGGAAACCGTCACCAGAACTGCCTATCTCATCAGTGAAGACACCAGGTCCCATGGACTTATATGCTTTTACCTATCACATACTGTCCAGTAAACATTGACCTAAGGCTTGTGTAAGCCAGGAGATGCTCAATATGCCTGTTTCTTTCCACCAGTGCTGTAGTCAATGTGATATTGTTTGTGCCACATGGTACTGGAATTCAAGTAACCGGTGCAAGATGACTTGAATGAACTCCAAGTAACTGAGGATATTGTTGCCTTCCCAAGGGGAAGCAACAATGCTGTCAGCTCCTCAGAAAAGGAGGAATACATATCATTCATCATCAACATTTGAGCTACTTCAGGGACAACATCGGTGTACCAAAAAACAAATAGCAGAGGAAATTCTGTCTTTCACATGAAATGTCTCATGTGAAAGGTCTGAGATCTCAAGAGATGGTACAGAGGGATGCAGAAAGACTGAGCACATGAATGTACATGTGAGAGGAGCAGGGGGGTTGAGAACTATTAAGGATAAATGCTAGTTCACATGGTAACAGGAAAGGATTAATGTCCTTCCTGCACAAACACAGTCAGAAATGCGGTTGCCAAGAGAGAGGCAGGAAAGTCTGTAAACAGCAGAAGCAGCTCCTAAGGACACCTATGCAGAATTTTGTGGTAACCTAACTGGTCTGCACAACTTCTGCTAAGTACATATTTTGAGGCAAATACTTCAAATTGTTTAGTTTAACTATTTCAAAGAATGTTCTCCCTGTTTACAGATAAAGATGGAGAAAGCACGTTTCCAAATGCAACGCAATCGTCTGAGACCTCAGAACCCTGCTTTATACATATTCTGTAACCAGAGGCAAACTGCTTTCAAGCAGTGTGCACCTAGGGCTGAAATGCCATGACAGAATCATAAAATCATTTACCAGGAGGTCCATTCCAATGTCATCACCTACTCTGATCCCCCAGCTCAAACAAGCCAGCTACCACAATATGTTCAGGGCCATGTAATCAGGTTTTTTATTTCCAGAGAAGACTCCACAATCTCTCTGGGCAATGTGTGCCAGTGCTTGACCACCCTCACAGCCATAAAATGTTTTCTTACATTCAGAAGGAACTTCATGCATCTTAATTTGTGCCCATTGCCTCTTGTCCTGTCAGTGGCGCTCTACACTTAATTTCCTCCTGTGGGTGTTTATACATGTTAATAAGATCTCCCTTAAGCCTGCTGTTCTTCAGTTAAACAGTCCCAACCATCTCAGCCTTTCTTATAAAAGAGATTCTCCTGTCCCTTAGTCATCTTAGCAAACCTGCATTATTCTCACTCCAGTAAGCCCATATTTTCTTCCACTAGGGAGTCCAGAACTGTCTGCAGCGCTCCAGATGTGGCCTTGCCAGCATGGAGAAGAAAGGGAGGATCACTTCCCTCAACCTAAGAATTTAAACAATCCTTATACATGCATGGAGTCTCAAACACAGAAGAGGTAAAAAGATAACTATAAATGGATGCATATGGCCTTGTAACAGGGGAGCAGAGAGCCAAGAGTCCTTAGGGGTTTTAGTTATCATGCAAAAACCCAACAATTTCAAGGCTGAGAAAGCCACGCTGCCGAACTCGAGTACAGGTTTTTGTTAGGGCGCTCTCCTGGAACCTGAACTGTGTTTAGGTCCCCACTCAATCTCAGGTGAAGGAGAGGACGTGAATGTTTGCCAGATCTAACGCAAGACCTAACCAGTAAAAAAGCCCTATCCTTGGGCTCTTCCACCCTGCTTTTTCTGGCTTTTTACTGTGAGATATATGTGATCTGAACACATGCTGCACTTAACAGTTTAGGTGGGCAACTGCTGATCTACGGCTCCCAGATGAAGGTACCCACCCAACAATTTGGATTGTCCAAGGTTTGTGTGATCCTGCCAGTTCACTGTCTGAGTTGCAGGTGTCAATGGGACATTTAACAACAGAAATTTAAGGACCTGTACAATTAGATAGCAAAGCAGTATCAAGGACAGTGGTGTGTATACATTGATGTCATGAAACTAAATACGAAATTACCCCTGTAAGTCTGTTCTCAAGCTAATACAGCTGCTTTAATCTTGTTTGCCTTTTTCCCCTCAGCAGTAAATAATGCACAGCCCATTTAATAAAACTGGATCACACCCCAGGTGATGGCAAACAGCTTTGCTTAAGTCACTTAACCAGAATGTGGTTTGCACCCTTGCAGGAGTTTTTTCTCAGTTTTAAGACCCTGGGGCTGAATGTGATTCCATTTTTTAAATTCTCTTGGCAGAAATACAGATTCCCCAAACAGCAGAGCAGTATCACAAAAAGACTTCTTACAAAACACTGTTACCCATTAACTGCCTTCTTCAAAGGACAATCTCCTACCCACTCATCTCTAACTACAGGCACTGCAAGATGCATGGAGGACTACAAAGCAACAGAGATGGTCTCCAACACCACGGGTCCTTTATCTGCAATGACGCTACTCTAGATTTACACTTCTGTGAGGATGCAGATAATGAATCATCTTGAAAGAAATTCTTTCTGCCTTGTCTTTTTGCAGACCACATTTTTAATAGATATTATCTCTGTTGCTTGGTTACTCTCAAGCTTTCTCTGAATGCAGCTTTTAAAAACCCATTTATTGCCTTGCCCGTGCAGTCTCTACTGAAAAAGAAGTGATCAAGGAAGTAGTGCTTGGTAACACAGAGCTGGATGCTGGCTGTTTCAAACACCATGCAGAACTCACCAACCTGCTCATCACTCCCCAAGCCCTTAGCTGCTGTATCTCCTATGTAAGAAAAACTGTCATGACGGAAATTACTCTGTCCTGCGTTAACTTGACCCAGAATTATTCCAAACTCTGTCTGATGAGGAAAGACCAGTTATCCCTTCAGAATTGACAGTGTTTATATGAATAGATACACAGACCATAGAGTAGGAGCTTTGGAATTAAACACCAAGAAACAGTGAGAGAACAACACTAATAATTGACTTTTTGTTCCATTTCTGCTGTGGTTGCTGACAAGTCCTGCAAACAAATATGGATATGATACGGATACAAGATGGACAAAACCCAAGAATTTACTTGGTGTGAAACTGCTCTCAACAAGCATTTTCACTCCCCAAGATGGAGGATGGTGGTAGCTATTTGACTGACTTTCATGTGAATTAGGTGGGCTCAGGAGACACCAGCACCCCAGCTAATTTTCACATCCATACAACACTGTATGGACTGCAAGCCTTGATCTGAATGCTGATCCAGTACTCCTGGATGGCCAGAAGCTGAGTTTGAGACTCACATTTTAACAAAGTTGAAAGCTTTTACAGGTGACTTAGAGATCAAGGCACTGTTTGGAAATGGGGAAGAAAGCTGTTGTGAGACACAGCCTTAATCTCATCCCTGCAGCTGAAGGGAAGTGAGAGGTCTCTCAGGCTGGTGAAGAAGTGTATCTTTAACAGACTTAAAAAGTATGAGTTTATAGACAAAAGCATTTTCTGCAGGAAACATTTGAGTAAAAGAATTGAAGCATAAACTTCCGTATTTTGTGCTTGGTCTTGGCTCAAGTGGGAGCAGTCACAGAGAACAACAAACACGAGTCTTGCAGCCAAAAACTGATTCAGCCTGGAAAGAAAAGGTCCACAAGGTAAAAAGAAAAAAAAGAACAAAGCAAAACATAACAGTGCTATAGCTAAATAACAGAATATGAAAGGATGAAAGCTACATCCTTTTTCTATTAAGTTAGAGGTTGATGCACATTCTACCTTAGGAGTTTTGAAAGAAGCAGACCCAGATCCCCAGTGGTACAAATTAATTTTTTTTTCCACTTTTCTGTCCTTCTTGTTTGCATTCGTTAAAGATAGTGAATGAACAGAACAGTCTCACTTATAACTCACGGCATATGGGTACCCAGGACTCCTCTTCCTTATAAGCTTTGCCAGCGTAAATCAAGATCATCTCCTCTCAAAAGTGTGTTTGTAAGTTTAATACCCTGGGCAGTCAAACTTCTTCCTGCTGTGTGTGGATGAACAGCAACCACTAAACCTGCACATACTCGGAGCATGGGCTTGTTACTACCATATTTTTCTAACATTTTAGCACCTCTGACTCCAGGAGCCAAGATCCAACTCCCTGCTCAGTCATAAATTCTTTCCATAGCCTTCACAAGACAGTCATCCCCAAAACCAGCTGTCATTACCCCCTCTGGACCACTCTGCTCGCAGCAGAATGCCTCCTCTCCTGCGATCCAGAGCCTTGGCACAGTGAGCTCCCATCACTGCTACTTGACGAAGGGACTCCCTCAGGGGGAGCAGAAAGCAACAGATCCAGATGTGAGTAACATCCAAGGATACAGTAGAGGTAAGTGTGACTGAGAACCAACATGTGTTGAGTACAGCTGCAGCAGAGTAGGACAAACTAGAGAACTATGGGCTTACTCTGAGCCTCAAGTGAAGACAAAGGTCACCAAATGACACAGGCTTTGTTCAGCAGGTGCCAAAAATCACTACTGACATCCATCCCCCACTCCTTCACTCTCCCACTAAAGCCCACCATCTCTCTCTTCCATTTGCCCAGTTCTTAAGTAAATCTAGACCCTCACACATAGGCTGCTTAGGGATCAGTTTTCCCAGTCTCCATTAGCTCCCCAGAAGCTATATGTCCTACTCCAGTTGACCAGAAACACCAAAGGCAGCCACAGGACCATAAACCATAGAGTACGCGGAAGAAAACATCCAAGGCAATTGTACAAGAATAGCAAAATTATTCTGCCTTGAAAAGTACAGCTAGAACCCCTTTATCAAATAAGTGGATGAAGATGATTTAACTCCAACCATGGTGCTTCTTGGTGGCTGAGAAAATGTGCTTCCCTTGGTAGGAGCTGGCTGCTGTCATAGAATCATAGAATAGTTAGGGTTGGAAAGAACCTTAAGATCATCTAGTTCTAACCACCCTGCCATGGGCAGGGACAGCTCACACTAAACCATGCTACCCAAGGCTATGTCCAACCTGGCCTTGAACACCGCCAGCAATGGAGCATTCACAACTTCCCTGGGCAACCCATTCCAGTGCCTCACCACCCTTACAGTAAAGAATTTCTTCCTCAGATCCAATCTAAACTTCCCCTGCTTAGGTTTGAACACATTACCTCTTGTCTTGTCACTACAGTCCTTAATGAAAAGTCCCTCCCCAGCATCCCTATAGGCCCCATTCAGACACTGGAAGGCTGCTATGAGGTCTCCACGCAGCCTTCTCTTCTCCAGGCTAACAGCCCCAACTTTCTCATCCTATCTTCATACGGGAGGTGCTCCAGCCCCCTGATGTTCAACATCATTGAATGACAAGTGCCCACACAGTGAGTTCAGCTGATGTGATCCAGGTTCTGGTGTGGCTGGCTGTTGAGAAGACTTTGGTTGCTTTGGAGCTCAACTAAAAATGTCAGAGTGAAGGCTGTAAGCCAAGAAGTCTGCCTGACAGCATTTCAAAGACTGCTATAGCTGTCCAAGGCAGCTTTGCTGTGACTATTTTAAGATTATGGCAAGCTCTGGTCCTCGGGTACGATGGAATGTGAGAAGTTGGCATGGGATTTTTCTGAAGGACTGCAATACTGTGAATTGCCATATTCTCTTCCTATCTGCCAAAACTGTAAGTCACTCATTAGCATAGTAAGAAGAGCCACAATGGTATGAAAAGTTCTTTATTACGGCCAAATTGTTTTAATAATAATAATAATAATAATGAAAATTATTACTTTATTACTGAGTTTTATTAAAGGAAGCTGAGGTAGAGACATGAAGAACTAAATCCTTCGAGAACCTCAGGCCCACTGACACTACTGAATGAAAGACTATGCCTAATGACTGATATGTCAGAACATCATAAAAGGCTTTATGAGAACTCACACACACATACACATAAAAGGAAAATGAACCTTTTCAACAATTAGGGGGGCACAGGCAAACATCTGATAGCAGCAGAGCTGCAGCCCAGCTAGGTCTTCCTTCTTGGCATGTCTGTATGGCTAAGAAACAGTTTCTGAGCAGCCCCTCCTGGTAGAAATTAATTATTGCTTTTCTGAAAAAACGTAGCTCCAGCTACAAGTCACTGAAACAGAGTTCTTCTTTGTCACTTTACCATGCTGCCAGTGCAAATCTGCATGGATTTACAAATACACTTCATCAAATAATCTGTTACGCTGAATGACAGCTAACATCCAAGAGTTTCTTTTCACAAAGTCAGTCATGCCTTATAGGTGCTTAAAAATTTGATTTTTTTAACCATGTAGAAATAATTGTAGCATATAAAATGCACTGAGTTACAGGTTGTATAGGTAAAGAATGTTAAGGCCAGCTCTGTACAAATACTAATGCTATTTTAATGTTATTGAGTCTTTGCCAGAGTCCACAGAATCCTCTGACATTTAGACCAATTAAACTAGTATCACAATGGGCATAAAAACTGAACCAGTATTGTCTCACCAACATAGTACAATACTATTTATCCCAGAACAAATGGAGATTCAGGCAGAATGGAAAGCACTGTTTCAAGATGCTGGCTATTAAGGGATTTTTCTACTAAATTAATGTTAAAAAAAAAAATAAAAGAACAACCAAGAAAAGAGATGAAATCTTGCAACATTTTTGTCAAAGCCAATTCACATACTGTAATACATGGTAAGTTAACACATTATGCATCAGTGTTGACTTAGTAAACCTCACAATTAGAGACCAGTGAGATAGCGAGAACTCTTCCACTACTAAAAAAAGAGAAGAAAAGGAAGAAAAGTGTTTTAATTAGCAGAGAACATACCTTTGAGAGTGAGTTTGATAAGCAGATATCAAACTGCATTTCCAAAAGCAAAAAGTCACCTCTTACTATGACAGACGACAACAGTTAGAAGTGCCCGTAGGCAGTGTGCTTATGAGATGGTGAGTTCTTTGTAATTTCTCCCAGAGAGTGAATGAAGGGATAGATGTAGCTCTGCTGAGGCCACGGTTTCCCATATATTTCTTTCAAGAACTTTGGTTTGCTCTGTGCCAGCCAGATTTCTGCTCCACTCATTTGTTCTTCCTCCTTTAGCTGAGTTAGGACAGCTGGATCTGTAAGTGTGTGATGAACTGAATCAGTAAAGTGATCCAGATTAAATAACAGCAAACCATTAATTACCCACTTCCTATTCTAATTCACTATGTACCACAAAACCAAAACCAGGTATCCCAGTACAGTTTAGGAAGCAGAGCAGGACACAGATGGAGTAGCTGGTGAAAAGAGAGGCAAAGGACAGCTTAAGCTGCATATAAATGCATATAAAAAGACTGTATAATTTCATAAGAAACACATGGAAACAAGAAATTCCTTATGACTCCTGCCTGTTTGATAGAAATCATATATTTTCTGGAGACAACCACTTTGACATCAATGACAGGTATTTAAATACCTCATTATTAACAGGGTAAAAAAACCCCATCATATAAGGAAAAAACAAAACAAAACAAAACAAAAAAAGCCACCACCACAATTTTTTTCAATTGCTGGTTAAAAATTAACTACAAAATTTTCGAAATCAAGAACTGAAAAAAACCTTAAAACAAAACCCAAACCCATAGAGAACATAAACTTGCTGTAACAACTTTTTAGCAAAGGCATTTCAGTGCAGGACTCAATTCTGACATGGTTCTTTAGCTAGGCTGCAAGCTGGTAATGAGAAACATTTCCTCATTACATTTCCACCATCTTCCCTCCATGACTGGAACTGAATTTACTATGGGAAACCATATCATGAACTGTCTAAATGGTACATAGGCTTTTTAGCAGCATCCCACTGTATGAGTGGGAGTCATGCAGCTAAAAAAGCATTATGTTGACATGTGTTCCATTAACAGAATAATGTCTTCTAACATTACCATTGCACTATACTGTCCTGATTCAAGTTATTGAACTGTAAAAAAATTTTTCCATTTTCTAATATTCTTGACACATTTTATAGAGTCTTTTCATTCCAAACAATACATATATTTTTTAACATTGCAATACAAAGCAATTATCACTGTTCTTTGGGAGGCAATTTAGATGTATTTTCTAAATAAGCCTTTAATCATCTTTTCTGTTGAAAGAGGAGCTAATGTAGTTAGTAATTAAAGTGGCCTTGGTTATATTAAGATGCATCACTTCAGCTGTGGATAGCTTGCAAAACAGTACCACTTAATTTGCTGTGACTTTCCCTGGTCTTTCCCTGTGAATGCCTATAGCTAATATCAAGACAATTTTCTTCTGTAGCAATGAGTTTCTTGTTAGTACTTTCTGCCACTATGATTGCTTTTTTACTGAAGCCTTAACCCCAGCATTACATTATGAACAACTAGAAACTTCCCCTCTGAAAATGAGAAAATTTGGGGAAACTACTGCTGAATCTTATAAAACATGTTTTTTAATTGCAGAAAGTGCAATATCTGTTGCTCTTTCACATATATCTTGACTTCCTGGACTATCATAGTCACAATCCATGTAAGGAAGTAAATTTTTTCCAGGTAGAAGTTCTTATGATGACACATAAAACTGCCCTTAGCATCAACCATACACCTCAGGGGTGATCTGGCACCTTCTGTGTCCTGAGCCAGCAAAGCTTATATGCTGTCCTTTACGCAGATCATTCCTAACCCACAATAGATACATAGGATGAAGTTTGATTTATAGGAGACATTATTAG
>JAOEHX010031442.1:0-11882 GCA_025448015.1 Bolborhynchus lineola
ACCTGACCCAAACTGACCAAAGAGGTATTCCATATCACAGCACATCATGCCCACTATATAAACTGGGGGCAGTTACCTGGAAGGGTTAGATTACTGCTCAGGTTGGGCTGAGTATCGGTTGGCAGGTGGTGAGCAGTTGTGTTCTCTTCCCGTGTTATTTCCCTTAACATTATTTATTATTGGTGGTAGTAGCAGTGGTTTGTGTTATATCTCAGTTACTGGACTGTTCTTATCTCAACCCATGGGACTTATATTCTTTCAATTCTCCTCCCCATCCCTCCGGGAGCCTGGGGAAGGAAGGCGAGGGAGTGAGCGGGCTGCTGCATGGTTCTGGATTGCCGGCTCGTCTTAAACCATGACAGTTCTTTGTAAACCAGAGAGTTTACACCACTTAGCAACAACTAAAAATATCGGTGTTATGAGCATTGCTCCCAGGCTGAAAGTCAAAAACACAGCACTGCACCAGCTACTAAGAAAGAGAAGAATGACTGCAACTGCTGAACTCATGACAGCTCTCAATATGCACATTTGATTTTCTTATTTCAAGAAACAAAATGGTAGCAAACAACTCATTTTCTAGCTAAGTCACAGGAAAGTTAGGCTACAGCTGCACCATGGTCTATTCCACTTCTCGATGGTTATTTTCAACAGGCTGTAGAAGGTTGTCTTTACATTTGACTAACTAAAGTCATAGGAACAAACAGAATGGCAGAGAAATACCTCTCCATTCCCATATTTCGCACTACAAAAGCATCAGAATGATTTTCTTAGGCAGTTCAACTTCAACACAATGCATCCTGTGTGTTTGCTACTTTATTTTGTGAGCTGTATTTTGAAGTTAGCTGATACATGCATCTCCATGACAAATTCCTGGAGAGAAGACTAAATATCCTGTTTAATTCTCTGTTCTTACAGCTGCTCCTTACTCTGGGTACAAGCCATATGAACTCAA
This sequence comes from Bolborhynchus lineola, assembly GCA_025448015.1. Taxonomy (NCBI): domain Eukaryota; kingdom Metazoa; phylum Chordata; class Aves; order Psittaciformes; family Psittacidae; genus Bolborhynchus; species Bolborhynchus lineola. The sequence goes on from JAOEHX010031442.1 coordinate 953, forward strand.
ACTCTATGTATTTAAAACCCCAACATTTTAAGATGTAGTTTGTATTTTGCCTTTGTTTTGATTTTAATCACATGTCTATGCCTTATAGCAAAGACTCTAAAGATAAACTGCTAAATGATACGGATCCCTTTACAGACAAGAATTTTTTACAGTATATATTACATAAAGTAAAGCTAGAACAAAGCTAGCAAGCAAAAATGAAATGCATCCAAATATAAATTGCATATCTCAGAACAAACCTAGAAGGTTACTTAGGCTTAAACTAAATGTTTAGATAGGCAGCGTACTTCTATTATATATCTGAAGTGCCACTGTTTTCCCTATAGGTGGCCATCATATGAAACACAACTGAAAAAAACCCAGATGACAGCTTTCAAGTTGTTGTGTCTATCAGTAGCCCTCATTCTCCCATGCCCCCTATGCTAAGCAAAAAGACAGTTTCCTATGGAGTGGAAAATCTACTCATGTGAATGAGTTGTTATGGTTTGAATTAGCAACTTTTAATGGGATAAGAAATAAATAAGAAACTTTTAACAGGAGTTGTACCTGATCTTGTGCTTGCTTTCAGTTCAAAAATGCTAAACAATGTGTTAGCTGAAATCACTGTCATGATTTACTTGACATTTATGATGTTACTACAGCATAAATGAGATGCTGCTCATCAGCTAAGGCACAATATCTGTGCATGTGTTTCTTGCCTATTACACATATGATTTCCTGTTTATTCTAAGCATTAAGTGATCAACTCCCCCTCAAAGTCAATACAAGGAAATACAACCCTTAACTTGATTCTGGATACAAGATGCTGCTGTTTTACAATTAATTCTTCAAAATGCTGCTACTGAGGCATTAAGGAACACAACCAAATGAAATTTTTGCAGAAGAGATATTAAACCCATTGCATTTAAAGACAAATTCTTTCCATTAAAACTGCACTAAAGCATAAAACATAAAAAAACCCCAATATGGACATTAAAACAAGCAAATTCCAAATGTCTGCAGAAGAAATATTTAATGCAGCCAGACACCAAGCAGCAGAAAACAAGAGGCATAATTACACTGCCTCTTATTTGGAAGTCAGAGGTTTTTAACATCATTATTATCTGTAAGAAGTGCTGTAAAACTTTATTAAATGTGTTTTCAAGACAGAAACAAACAGAAGAATAAAATGCATATTCTGTGATTTAGCCTAATTTAAAGTAAAGTGAAACTGTAGATGACTATCACTTGAGCAGCTGGGTTAAGGTGAATTGTAAGGAATACTGCTCAGACTAAGAGTTCACAGCACCTGCCACCATGAATAATGCACAAGATGCATTTTAAAAATAAGCAGCACATTTGGGATTTCCAAGACTAGTGCTGGAGGGCATCTATTTTGCTGAAGTGGGATGCTGGTTTTGACATTATACTTGAAGGGAGAGCCCAAGAAAAGAGACTAAGTCTCTATATTCACTTCAGCCAGAAATTAATCATTGATATTTTAAACCTATGATTTGATCCCTCTCAGCAAGCAAAATAAACCAAGAAAAAACATTGTGAAGTCTGGCACAGGGCAGCTGTTTCTGTTGGTTACACCTACTAGGTATCTTCATTGCATTGCTGAAGTACGATTGTTACCCCTATAAGCTATTAACTGCCTGATGCATTGAAAATGTTGCTTTCTTTGATCACCATACAGTTAGTAAGAATGAAAGCAGGGCAGAATTCAAGACTATACACTCTAATTTACAAGGTAGGTGATACAGAAGAATAAACCAAACACGCTTCTCCAGTTAGTGCCTTTACTACTACTACAAACCAGCTAAGGATTTCTCTAGCTATTTTAATTACAGCACACGTGTTTTGCATTTAGGTAACAACTAATAACAAAACTGACCCACCTTAGATCTGCTGAAATCTAAACATTCGGTATTTAAGTTATTGGTAAGTCCTTTTTGGCTAATGGATTGCAGGTTCAAATCTGACAGAAATGCTGTGGGATTATTTTTGCCTATTTATAAGTTCAATGATACTAAAATGATCATAGACCTTCATTAGACAATTACAAGTGGCACATAAATAAAATTGCCAGTTAAAGCAAACACAGGTTGCAAGGCAGACTTTATTAAACCATTCAGATCTCACAAAGGACAGCTAGAACCCAAAATACTTTGTAACAATGACAACTATACTGACAAAACCAACCTACTAGTTCTAGTCCTCTGCTTTGAATAATCACAGTATTTAAGTGTCTTATGTATAGGTACTGCCAATGGTACAACCAGTAATAGAAACCACTTTGACAAATACTGACCTCCTGTGAAAACCATGGTATGGGTCTAATTATGATTCTTTTGAAGACCAAGCATGCTAAGTTACTACTCAAGTCCCTAAGAAGCTTTTACTTTTCCATCAGGTGCCTACCACAGCAGGTGGAACAAATTTTATTCAGCTTGCATCAGTATACGTGAAAGCTTTAGCAAAAACGCACTTGAAAAGTAATTTGTGGAAAAAAAGAACCTCTTCCTATGCAAAATACACAGCAGGAGTAGGAACAGTAAGCACTTCCCCCCAAAATATTAGATACATGAAGTTAAGAATATCACAGATTACTCATCATCATCCCCAATATTTACATCCCATTTTCAAAACCTACATTGTTTATAATGGGGTTTTGACATCTGACAGGAGCTTCTTTCCCCTCCCTTTTGTTTTCTCATAAAATAAAGCTATTTCAACATGACCAAGATCTGAAGCCCAGAAGAATATATTCTGACTCACTCCTTAAGAACTGTAGCATTTCTGCCAATGACTAAACACAGGAAGAATCAAAGGTGGAGCCTAACCTGCCACCACAGCAGCTTCTCCTCTGCCAACAACCTGATTTTTTTTCTGCATGAAAAACTGTATCTACAGGAAGCATGTGATTGCAGGAAACTACCAATTCCTCAAGGAAGTTATGCCCTCTATGTTATAAAACTAAGGTACTGAGTTAACTAATGTGAGGATTAAAAAAGCATGACTTTATCACTACATTCTGCATAAGCAGATATAAATTTAAGACTTACAGCCAAGGAAAAGTTTTAAAAAATACAAGGGGAAACACAGTAAGAAATGCTTTCAATAGGTAATAACATTTGTGATGACAGGAAATCTTAATAACCCCCCATCACAAAAACCACAAGCCACTACTCTCCTACCCACTTAAATGAAAATTAATCTGTGGCATTAGCAGTGCAAGGTTTCAAAACACCCTCCTCAGACACAGGCCTAATATTCATGACCTTGAATGAGTAAAAGTCTAGAATCCAACAAGAGTTTAGTTCTCCTATCAGACATCATCTAATACCACTCACATTTCTACAGATTTTGATGTAAAGTATGCTTCAAATGAGAACATTTATTAACTGTAGAAACTAATTAAACCCCCAGAGATTTCATGCACCTCACACACAGAACTGTGTTTTATCTGACTCTATGCCACACATCCAGTGTAAAAGAATTCTCCAAAACACCAAATCAACTTTAACTTGAGAAATGGTGCTCTTCCAAAAGTTGCAGAACACCCATAAGAAGGGGTCTGACCAATACTGTCTTACTCTTACTTACTCTAAGGAACACTGCCTGTAACAATGGTTATCATCTAATACCTTTTCACTCCATTTCCATAATACTTTGACAAGAAAAAAAGAAATCCTGAACAAACCCATTTCTTCAGTTAGAAAGAATTTAGATGCAGAAAGGTTCGATTTTACATTTTGAAAGCAGTAAACAAAAAGCAGAAATGCTCAATACATCTTTTCTCCTCTCATTGATACAGCAGTTATCCAACAACACGTTTTATTTTTGAGAAAAGCTCTTTTATCTTTGAACTTAGCAGAAAGAGTCACAGGATTTGACAGAAATACACAGATACCTTCAGATAAAAGGTCTCACAAATGTAGCTTTCATTATTTACTTTTTGAATAATTATAACTATGTATAGTCAAGCTCCGTAGTACAGCTATGCAAAAAGAAACAAATCAATCCTAGCAGTGCAAGAGTTAAAATAGGCTGTCTTTAATACCATGAAATCAAAACCCATGACATCAAGGTGATGGATGGAAAACTTGGCAGAGTCAAAAGAAAGCCTACTTTTTATTGCTCATGTTTTTTGCACTTTGCCTCAGTGAAATCACTTCCCAGTTTCCAGCCTAGACAGGGAATCCAGGAAGGAAGATGACATGCAAGAGTCCTCAAACAAAACCCTACAGTCTCTCCTTGTTTTAGCGAAGGAACTGTATCCAGAACTACACAAGAATAGCTAAGACAGCAGGACTCATTTTTAGCCCTTTCACTTATTTGAGTTGTGGTGAACAAAAGCAGAACTTTTCAGTCAAGTACTAAGTTGGTCAAAACATTCTGAAACAAATGAAAAGTAGTCACATGCTATTTTCACTAACTAGAATTATGATCTCTTATTTTATTAGGACTGTTGTGATGTTCCCAGGAACACATCTGAAAAAAGTATGGCAGCCTTCATCACCGAAGGTAGAGTTTATCTAGTGTTCTACATCACAGAAATGAACTTTCACATCTCCAGTGCACCTATAATGTTAGATATCCAATTTTATTCTTCTAAATACCAAAGTTTCACATGTAATTTGTTGGAAAGGATGTAGTACTAGATGACATGCAAGTCTATAAACACATACAGAAAAAAGATGAAGAAAAAAAAAACATTGTTTCTAAGAAATATGCATTTCATTCACAGAATACTACCTTTAAATTGTAGAATTTTTACCTAACGAAAGAATTCAGGGGTTAGGTATAGTTGATCAGGTCTTATGTAAATGCAGAATTCAACCAGGCACAGTAAGATTTCATGCAATATACCTTATTAAAGGAGTAAATTGGTACTTACTCGTATGGTATGAAAGTACATGTGTCATGCTTCTGATTGCTACTAGCAACTTGACACAGGTGGGATCAAAAGCATAGTATATTAAAAAATATGTTTTTCTATTTCTTTTCAAATAAAGTTCTGCTGCAAATGATGCTGCCACAAAACACAGAAATCAAGACATGAAAAGCCAGCATTGTAATTCTATGCCAAAATACACACCTGACAAACCATTTAATGACAGATTCCATAAGAAACATGCCTATCTTTAGTAAACTGGATAATCCAAAGGGTATAAACCAGTTGCAATGAATTTTTTTACATTTCATTTTCAGTTGTCATCGGCTATATGACAACACTCTGCACATTAGATTTTCATAGCTTTTGTGTGCCGGGTTTTTACTTCTCTCTTCCTTGTCCAGTGTATGATCATTAAAAGAACGTTTTGACTCAAAGGTAGTAAGCCTGATGACAGAAAGACCCATGAGTTTGTTCCAATTAAGCAACTCATCAGTGAAATTCAGGAAAAGCATCTGGACAGAATCTGAGTGCCACCTGCGGATACTTCAAATAAGTTTACTAACTGGTCTATAAAGAGCAGGATCCTTCCTCCTATTCTCAGCTCCTACTGCTTCTGGTGTGAAAACAATGTAAGCTGGCAGTTCCCTTATATAGCAAGTAATAATCACACTTGATGTTTCTCTCACAATAAATCAACCAGTTTGGCATTAAACATTTTTTGACAAGATGATAATATATCAAGGTATTATCTATCCTACCTATTAATTTTGCCTTCGTTAAAGCAGTAATCGCTTCAAGGCTCCACTAGCTGCTGTAGTTGTGAACCTTCAGTTAAACTCCCCAAAGAAGTTTAAACACACATTGCCTGTATGCAAAGAGGTAACTATATGCTCACGTTTCCTAGATACAAAGTACACATCCTTAGATCAAATGCAGGATATAATTGTGCCTTTTAGGTACAGTATCTCAGTAGGAAACTCCATTTTTCTACTTTGTCTCCCTTTCAAGTCTGTGTAAAAGCAGTGATACAGACATCAGACTCCTCACTGCAAAAAAAGAATTAAGTCACAGCACAGCTCTCTCTGTTCAATGAGTTGAGTTTGCAGTGTTCTTTCCTCAGGATATTAATCTTTCTAAAAGCAACCTTGATTTCCTTCACCGTTACAATCTAATAGCAGTAATTACTTCTTGTTCTGTGTTATCAGATGTCACAGGTATAAAATGTCTTTTTTTTTTAGTCACTGGATTAAAGAATCTAAAAGATTTTCTTTAAAAAGCAACCACTAACAAAAGGAAGCACATGAACTCTGGCTTATATAGCTATGTTTGCAATGATGGATGCAGCAAATGCGCCCACAAACATAAATAGTCACTAAGAAGGTCAGAAAACTGCATATGAAAAGCCAGCTGCACATCCATTCTATATATACACTCCTGCCTAAACACAGTGGCCTAGAAGCTATGTTTGCAGGACAACCTTGTTTCACTACGCTATGTAAATGATACATTGAGTTACTCCAGGTAACTGAATTAGCAGTCCTTGGTAGATTGGCTTTCACTTTGGTTATAAAGGGAACTATGATGCCATCTTTACTCATCTTAGGATGAGATACCATGACTAGAAGACAAAATAGGCTCCTAAAGATAATCCAGACAGAGCAGCAGAAAATAAGCATTGGGATTTTTTATTATATAAATGCATCCACAGTATATCTTCATCAACTGAAATTTAATCACCCTTTTACAATTTAGAAAGGCAGTTTTTAGGGTAGTTAAGCTATGTATCATCAATACCATGAAGCTAACCTATCAGTTATAGTAGCTCCTATAATTTCACCAGAGTGAAATTGCAATAAGCCTAGAAAATGGGCTACAAATCCCAGATATGCTCAAGCAAGCACTGAACCAAAACCAAAAACAGGTAGATAGGAAACCAAGAACTAGACAACATTCATCTAATTCATGATCACTAACAACAAAGATCACAGGCCAAGGTTTTAAAGCATCTTATTCAGCTCCAAATGGCAATTATTGGACAGCAACTTCAATTATAAAACCCTTCCCTCTTCAAAACAAGTTACATTTCCGAACAGTTAATTTCTATTCTCTCCACATATTTCTCTTACATTTCTCAGAAGCATCTTACTTTAAAGCAAATTAAAATTGGAAAACATTTAATTTTCTCAAATACAAAGAACACTGATGCTGAAATATTGATTAGGTTGAAGCAGGTTTATTACATGCTGATATAGTTTCCCACATTCTACTTCCTTCTGTTCCAAACATCATCCCAATAAGAACGGAATAGACTGCACTACAATGAATACATTTTAGTGCTTTGAGAAGTCTCTTCTGAAGAATGAATTCTTATAAATTCATTATAATCTTATTTTAGAAAACAGCTACAGGAAAATCCCATTATTAGACTGCATAGACCCTTTCCCTGACCACACAGAAGTCACCCAGACAAGAGAGTAAGGACAGTTTTTTCAAAGCAGACTTCTGGGAGAAAAAGGAATCAAAATAAATCCATCCTAAAATGCTTTCAGTGTGAGAAAAACTTAGCATTTAACTTTGGATTGATTTATTTTAAACATGTTTTCATATAGACATAAGAACCACACTGAAAACTTTTACTAATGCTCCCCCAAAGCTTTCTCTTCACTCAGTTCAAAATAAGTACTGGGAGACAATATCCAACTCTTCCTGCCATTCAAATACACACAAGTATTCCACTACAAAAGACACAATAATCAGCAGCAGTGGCACCGTGGTCTTACCATTTCATTACCAATCCACAATATTAGGAAATAAGGATGGGAGAAATATGCCTTTTTAAAACAAAAAGCAAACCCGAACACCTCTAAGAACTGTGCACATTAGACAACAGTAACAAAAGCACTTACCAATGCATTCTGGTTTCCTGAAGCCTTTTTTATGTTTCTTGCTGGCATACCATGAAGATGACTAAATCTACTCTGGAAACCTACAAAAAAAAGTACAAACTGATTCAAGAACATTGTCTATACCACAAAACCAGTAACATTCACCGTTACATACCAATCTATTAATCTGTCCAGTTAAATAAAAACTTCTTAATAAAATGAAACATCGTACTGTTGGCAACAAAGCACAATGGGGAAAGTGAGAAAAAGGCTAAGTTGTTACAAAAATTAGTATTTCTGTAGCTATTCTTACTGCCATCCTGGTTCTATGCACAGTTGGCTGCATAAGCAGAGCATACTGACCAGCAGGAAAGGGTTTTTTGCATCACTTACAACTTTATTAGAACTAAAAAATGTTAAATCTGGTGAATTGACAGAGACCAAGTCCTCAGAAACAATTTCAAGCATTTCATACACGAGCTTCACAGAAGAATTCACTACATTGGGCAGAGCAGTTTAAAAGTGATTTGACCACTGCTCACATAAAAGATCTGTATTTGAATGCGAAAAGAGATCCTTGTAGCAGAGGAAAGTTACAATAAAACTCTTCGGCAGCAAGCTGAGGTCTGCCAGCTTCAGTCTTTAGATAAGAGTGGGTTCCAGCTGTAAATGCAATCTAACTCTGGTGCAACTTATCACTGGATGCACTGGATCCACAGCTGTCTAAAATATTTTAAAGAAAAAAAAAATCCAAGATATTTTCTAAATTACAATCTCAATCGTTGCTCTAAAGGAACCCTTCCACCTCCTCTACAAACAACATGGCGTGACCATAAAGCAAAGCAAATGGTCACACTACTCTTCCGAGCTTCTGAATTAATGAACTTCTACAGAACTTCAAACACTATCACAGGAGCCAGGAACAAAACAGGATACAAAGATTCACTTTAAATAAAGCTGTTCGCAATGGAAACATCAATACAAATAAGAGGAGGCTATAAAAATGAGCCAAGTTTTCTAACAACTGACTTTTAAGAACTATTTCTGTCTAGTGATACTTACAAATGAAATTGTCCAGGGGAACAAACAGTAACTCCAAGATCTTGTCAACATTTTTCATATCTTTTAAGTATAGATACCTTTCTACTGTACTCATGTAACTCTACAGTTTGCATTTGCTTGATTGCCACTTACCTCTCCTCCCCGAATGGGACATCAGAGGAAAAGTCCCAGTTAAGATACTTTCGAAGACTGGATCAGGCAATTCTCTTTCAAGTTCTGTAGAGTCTTCCTGTTCCCACCATGGAATGACTCCAGTAATTCCACAGGCTCCACCAGATTCATTTTCATGAAACCAATCACTCTGCTCATCATCACCTGTGTGAGGGCAGCGTTTCCCCCAAGCCCCCCAAAAGAGAAGGAGAAGCAGAGAAGACAAAAATGAGATGTCACCATCAATAAACACTCTGACAGCACAATTTTTTCTTTTGCTTTATAGCTGTATAACAGTTACTCATATATAGCACTTTCTATTTAGAAAATGTTTCTCAAGAGCATGACAAGCATTGCCATCAATGAAACCACATCAAATGTAATGTTTTAAAACCAATTTACAATAGAGAAAAGCGATAATAAACTAGTTAATCCTTTGGCAATAACTGCAGGGAAATCCATTTAAGTTACTGCACTTTACATATTAACAAAAAACAAGCCTTAATCTCCTGCAGGGAATTAAAAGGTATAAAACTGTGAAACTAGTTCTTTGCAGCTGATAATGGTATATAATTAGCTTAATTTCATGATTCATATGGCTAGTAAAAGGGGAAAAAATCATGAGCAGATGTGACTAAATGAAGTTAATCTGATTAAGTTCATTTAGAAATAAGTTTTGAAAAAGTTGAGTTTAAATGAAAACTGACAGTATCATGGGATTGAAAATAATACTGCATTACACCACAAAGCTGGTCATTTCTACTGACAACAGTTATAGATTTAGTATTTAAATACATTGGATTTAAAGGCAAAAGTAAGACAAGACTGAAAATCAGTTTTCCACTGACCTTATGGTGGCAACCAAAAAAAAAAATAGTTATGTTTGGTTTAAAACACATTCTTATATACAAAGTAGTTTACAGAAGACAGGAAAAATCACTGAATCATAGAATGGTTTGGGTTGGAAAGGACCTTAAGATCATCCAGTTCCAACCCCCCTGCCATGGGCAGGGCCACCACACACTAAACCATGCCACCCAAGGCTCTGTCCAACCTGGCCTTGAACACTGCCAGGGATGGGGCATTCACAACTTCCTTGGGCAACCCATTCCAGTGCCTCACCACTCTCACAGTAAAGAACTTACATCTAACCTGAACTTCCCTTGTTTTAGCTTGAACCCATTACCCCTTGTCTTATTGCTAAAGCCCCTGAGGAAGAATCCCTTTCCAGCATCCTATCCTCATAAGACAAATTTCCTTTCTTACACCCAAATACTAGATTTAAAACTATGTGCTGAATATTATAATTGCACTTCAAAGTATCCAAACCATAGCTCAGTATTTCTGCATATAAATTTAGTTAGCATTTTAATTTTTCATTAAGTGGAACTGAGCAAGGCCCAAACGCAACATATCTATGACATAATTTTCAGGAACAAAAAGTATTTGTGTAAAACTTTATTGTCACAACGGGAAAACACAGATAATGAAACCCAAAGCCAGCATCTGAGGAAAAACAAAGTCCAAAACACCTTCTCTAAAGAAGTTGTTGCAATGAGACCTTCAAGACGAAGAACAAATGAAAATGGATGTAAACATTCCTCAGGACAAGTACTTGAGAAAACATAGAATAATTAGGGCCCCTCACTGGTCACTTGCAGGTGAAACATAATCTTTACATCTCTAGTGGTTGCTTCTAAAAGCAAAATTAGCAGAGACTAGAGAACAAGAACTTTTAGATGGAAGAAAGGGAAAACAGTGATGGAGAGAGATACATAGGTCCAAATAAGATTTCATTTTCTTGTGTTATAGAATCACAGAATAGTTAGGATTGGAAAGGACCTTAAGACCATCTAGCTCCAACTCCCCTGCCATGGGCAGGGACACCTCACACTAAACCATGACACCCAAGGCTCTGTCCAACCCGGCCTTGAACACCACCAGGGATGGA
>JAOEHX010031443.1:0-35094 GCA_025448015.1 Bolborhynchus lineola
CTCCCTTCAGGAGCCTTCTCCTCTCCAGGCTGCCCCAGCCCCGCTCTCAGCCCGGCTCCATGGCAGAGCTGCTCCGGTCCTCGCAACATTGACAGGGCTTGGTTCTGCAGAGAATAGATGTGATTCTTCTTAATATAAAGTTACTTGCTCCAGAAGTTGATGCTCTGAGGGCTCTGGCTCAGCCTCCTTGGATGTGAACTTTCTGGAGCAGTGACTCCATGGGGAGAAATAGGAACTTGCTAGAATCAGGGATGTTTTGCTGTTGAACCCAGGCTGTTGTGGTTTGGGGCAGCAGCATGCGTGATTTACCCAGGTAATTGGATGCCTTTTTGTCAGCCTTAAAGATGAGTATGAGTTTGAAATGAAAGGGGGGAAAAATTATTTAGCTTGTTTTGTCTTTTAGCTTGTAGAACCTTGGATAATGTAGAGGAAAATCAGACCAAGAGGCACTGGTGGCCGGCTGGAATGCCGCTGTTCATGTGCAGACAGTGCAATGCCTGCCCCGGGAGCTGAGAGCCTTCGTTCACACCAGCTCTACAAGGTCCTTTCTTTCAACAACTTGTTATTACAGTCTGCTGAGAGTGTGAGAGGATCTCCTCTGTGTCACTAACCCAGGTTTTAATTTAAAGAAGAAGGGGGCAAAAGTGGATTTTGAGATGAGCACTGGAAAATTGGAACTACGCATGGAAAAAACCACAGGGAAGAATTGGTGAGCTGGAAGAAATAGACAAATATTATTATTTTTTGAGTGTTTCACAGAGTTTATGTTCTTTATCTATTACTTATTCCATGCAGCTTTTTGGAAAGTATTTGGCAAATGCATAAAAGCAATCTGTAGGATGCTTCGTAGATTCCATAACCTAGAGTAACGTGACTGCCTTTACAGCAATAGCTGCGAAAGAAATACACTGATTTATGTGTCAATTTAAAACTTGTTTGGGGAAATGGTTATAGCTGTAGAATGCAGAAAATATTTAGGACAGGCAGTGCAAAAGTTTTATAGCTTCTTAGTCTGAAAAGAGGGGTAAATTTCAATTATGTGTTTTATTAACACAGCCTTAGCTCTATAAAATGGTAACAATATTAAAATCCCCTCCTGGGAAATACTGTCACATACCATTGAGAGAGAGAACTTGAGGTTGTTATGAAATGCCAGTGGAGTTAATCAGTTGTTAATCAGTTGTTCATCTGCAGCTCAGTCCTGCTCCAGCTGGACCAGGAGCACCAGGGCCTGGTGTAAGGATACTGTGGCTCCTCTCCTGACAGAATGCTCCTTCAGAAGTGGGCACGTCCCGCTGGATTTGGCATGAAACTTATTGAGTGCTGACTTCAGGTTGAATAACAAGTGGCTTGTCCTGGTTCATTGCCCTCCTCTCTTCTGTTGTTCTGGTGGAGCCATCCAATGACGCTTCCCTGTGTCCCTTTCTTCTCCAAGCATGAACTCTGCCTTAGAGCTGGCATCTGCCCTGACTAGCTCGCTGTCTCCCTGTAAGTGCTCGTTTTTGCCCAGTGGAAAAGGAAGTGTTTTGGTAATATAATCCTGACAAATGGAGGGGTTTTCTTAATTAAAGTAATAATCTGGAAGTTGTCATTGATAAGTGTGTAAACAAGCTGATTGCAGTGGGCGCATGAATAGCTCTAATGAGCACGTGTGGGTATTAAATTAACCATGGTTCACAAGCCATGCATAGCTATATGGTTGTTTAGAAATAACCACTTTCCTCTTGTGCTCCACTTTGCCCATCACCCCCAAAATCTTGTCTTTTCAGCGTTGCACAACAGAAAGAAATCTGCTCCTCTCACAGGCTGAGGGCTTTAAAGGAAATCGCTGCTCCTAAGGTGGCTGAGAATGCAGACTGTGATTAGTGGTGCAGCTAATGGGAAGATCATGGGTGTTCAGCATCAGCCTCTTCTTGTTGGTGGGTTGTTCTAGGGCCCTTGGAGGAGGTACTTGAATATGGTGGGATGCCCTATCTGTGATATGGGAGAACAATGGCTTTTGTGAGGCTGTTGTGCTACTAACGAGCTCCTTGGAGGAAGGGCCCTACAGAAGTGCAAATCATCTTCTTACTTGCTGTTAATTATTGATATATTTATTCATTGCAATAAGCCGGATGGAAATAGATGGGTGATGGTAGGCCTAGCTGATCTGTAGGTGGGTGAAGTACAGTGACTTCTTGTGACTGTCCCAAGAAGGTGACCACCGGACCTGCAGCTCTGCTCTGGTGCTGGTGGGACTCTGGAGGAGTTTCACCTTTCCAGGCCCGAGAACATTCTCCTTGATTAGATTAAGAAGGGCTTGTGTAACTTCTATCTATTGGAAGGGGAACGAAACAGTGTTTGAGTGCTAAATGTATTCTGGCTGTCTATCCTGGATGATCTTGTCTACAACCTCAAGTGGCAAAGGAGGACACAACTTCAGAGAATTAAGTAGAGCTTCTTCCCTGATCCAGACAGGATCAGAGTTCATGTGTTGTGTATTGGCGGCAACTGGACCTGACCTCCCGTTTTAGTAGCAACTCATTCTTCTTTGCTGTCATCTCAGGATATCATGTTATGAAGTGGAAATTCAGCCTCCTGTTAACCACTGTGTTGCTGTAAATAGCATCTTCCTTTCGAGAACCCACATCCAGCAGAGAATTAAGGTGGAGGGGAGATGCTGAATCAGTAACACTACTAAAGACAGATGTTTTCTGCTTAAACTGTGACTTGCATCATGAAAGAGACAAATAGGATATTTATTGCATGTCTGTCTCCACCCTCAAATTGTGACTTCATCTTTCCCTGTTAGGATAAAGTGGGTAGCCTAAGGGGTTGGTCTAGGAGATCACTTCTGAGGTAACTGCTACAGTTTGCTGTGTATCTATCCCTCTGCATATTCATATGTGTCTTGTTACTGTCATGGGATTTATGCTCTTCTGGGCTTTTGTGATCATTAAACAGGTAAATGAACAACAACAGTAACCTTGAGGCAGAAGGTCAGGCAGGGTTTGCTTGCAGGGGTAGCAATGGGTGGGTGTAAAACTCAGTGCTTTGCCTCCTTTGACAAAGCCAGCTCCATGCGAAAGGTTATTGTGACTGTACTGCCCTGAAGTAGAAAACCTGAAGAATAGAAGAGAAGGAATACTTCTTCTCATCCAGCAGGTCATTTGTCCTTAAGCTCTTGCATTTCTGGCTCTTTTTGAGTACTGTTAAGTAGCTGGAACATGTAGACAGGGGCTCGATTCCAAGTTAGAGCTGATACCAGGCCACAAACACCCCCTGCTCTTTCTGTGCCATAGTTAATGGCTCCCAATACCCTGGGATGCCCTCTTGTGTAGAGCAACACTGTGGTGCTGCTGGAGAGCTTGTTACAGTGGCTCCTGCTCTTCCCAAGAGGCTTGGTACCAAAAAACTCTCTCTTGAAGGAAAAGAACCCAAAACAATGGCAGCAAACCCAAATTCGTGTAGGGCTGCTCTAGCAGAGCAGGGTGTGCATGGATGCACAGCCACTTCCTTGGGCGTTTCAGTTAAAATAGGAATCCCCAGGTGGAATTTCTTCACTGGTGTGAGATCTGTCTGGTTCACTTCCCTTCCAGACAAAGGAAAGGCAGCGTTGCCCTGCTCTTTGTGAAGCTTTCTCCTGGCAGCATCATGCCTCTTTAGTTGACATAAGTTCAAATCATCTGTAGGAATCAAGAAGCGTGCTAAGCCTGCCATCCACTGCCCTACAGTGAGGGCAGAATATGGACTTCAGGAAGTTACAACCACCTTCTGTCAAGCAGCCCAGTGTTTGCTGGAGATCCCTGGTTTCAAGGTTTGGCAGGAATTGCCATTTTATGTTGCTAGCAAAGAGCCTGCATATATGCCATCTAATTAACACCAGGAAATTCTGACTCCTGAGGCTACAGGGTTAAACAAATATATGTCCCCATTAAACTCAAATAATAAGAGGTTAACTCATTAGGAAAAGAACACTCTTGATGTGCTTAATGGAGGGAGAGTGCATTAACTCTTAGAGTTCCTTGCAAGCCCTTATCTCCACTTAACCCTTATATCCACTTAACTTTCAGTTTTTGAGTGTTAATTTTTCTCCTAAAGAATACTTCATGCCCTCAAATCCCCCCAATTGATCTCCTGTATATTCTGTATGAGTCTTTTTTTGATTCTTTTATTCCAAACCCTGTTAATTTCCAACAGTTGTATCTCTCTTATAAACCCCTGCTTGGAGCTGTTCTGGACCAGGGGCTTGCTGGATGTGCATATCTGGCTGTTAAGGGAGTTTAAGGCTCGCTGGCACTTATTACTGTAGAATGGGCTGCTAGGGACAGGTAAGAGGTGCCAAATTTCAGAGGAAAACAGAAGTGTATGTAGATGATATAGCCAAGGGAAAAGCTTGGAAGCTCAGTGGTTTCATAGGATCATGGAATGGTTTGGGTTGGATGGGCCCTTAAAGATGCTATAGTTCCAGCCTCCAATATAGTTCTCTGGCTGTGGGAGGAACAAGCCTTATTCCAGTGGCTGTTGCTCTGGAGTGCCTTTGGTGTTTCCCAAATGCTGTTGTAGTTTAAAGAGAGAATATGATTGAGTCTGAAACTACAATTCTAGCAGAGCTGATTTTTCCTTCATCCTAGATAGTGATGGAAATATGTCTCCTCCAGCTCCTCTTTGCTGAGTTCTGACCATGCACTCCAGGGTGCTGTTGCTTGAGTGGAAGTGTATCTGGAAGCAAGAGATACATCACTTCCATGCTTGGGAGAGTCTTCTGGAGAACTTTTCCTGTCTTCAGGAATCCTTAAGTGTTGCTCTTTTGAATGGGGTGAGTCTTGGTCCTTGGAAACTTCTGGCTCTGTGATGACAATCATCTTATTGCTGATCATGCATCTGTCAGAGTAATTATTTCAAGCATTGGCTCCGTGTAATATAACGTACGGGTCGGGTCAACCAAGGAGAGAAAGGATGGTTCTTTGCACAGGTTTTCTAGAACTAAGGCTGATTTTTCTTCCTGAGGTTATTATTCTAGACAACAAGAACAGATTTAACTAAATAATTGACTCCTGTTAAATGGAGAGCAGAGATCATCTGATCCTGCTGTAAGCAAATAAGCTTTCCTGCATTGTTGCTTGCATTCTGCATCTTTCATAGCAAACATCTGCATGTCTCTGGCAATGGATTCCTTAGAATTGGCAGTTAAAAAAATCCTGGGGAGGATTTGAAGTTAGAGGCCCATGGAATGGGAAAGGGAACCCAAAGTATTCCTGACCTTTGATGACCCACTTAAATGAAATTCTGCTATGGAACAGCTCCAGGTTTGAAGCAGCTCAAGTTGGGAACAGTTCTAGCCATGAAAAAGACAAAGTGTCGCCTCAGACTATTTAATAATGCTTGTCAAGGCAGAAATAATACTAATTTATAATGCATGCAGCTGTATAAGCTCTCAGCAGAATCAATTATGGAACGTTTTCTTTTGTGGATCACCTGAGAATAGCCCATCTTCCCCAGGCTTACAGAGAAGAGATGCAAGAAGTCTGCGAAACGTTTCCAAGCAAGGAGGTTTCCAATAGCAAATAGTAAACCAGTGATGTCAGCCAAAGACAGGAAATCAGCATTTTGGCTCCCGCATCCTCCGTGGCTTTGCCTCTTTCCTGTATGTGGGAGTGTGGATGTATGTGGAACTGCATAAATAATCACATGCCAACGTGTTTTGTATGGTGTAGAGGCTGCCTTGGAGTGTCTGGCTTCTGGGATGTGTAAGTGCCCAGCATAAGCACTTGCGTCTTCTTAGAAGGGCTGAGGAACTTGTTTGCAGCAGTGTCCTGTGGAATGAGCCTGATGCCCAAGCTCTGCACATGCTGTTTCAAATAGCAAAGGAAATAGCACCTATTTCTTGTTTTAAGTAACATATTTTCGATGAATTTACTGTCTGTTCTATGGGCAAATTAATCTCTGTGTTTTTGTCAGGTGTTTCACGCAAGATTTCTGTGGCAGCAGCCCAAGCATTTAGATGTTTGTCTTTATTTTTATTGGCCTGGTTTCCACTTTAGCAAATTCACAGCTTGCGAGCTAGTGCTGGGAGATTCAAATGTGCAAAACATTAAGGAAGCAGTAAGCACAGCCGTCCTCTTCATTTGTGCCCTGTCTTCATTACTAATAGTGTGCAACATCTGAGTACAGTAATGCCTGCAGCATGAGCTCCTCTAGAGCCTGTTGTGGTGGGTACCACGAGGGTGGGAGGTGGAATTCCTTCCTAGCGGGGTCTTGAGTGGAAACTAAACAAGAGAGGAGGTGGAGGAAAGAAAGGAAGTGACTTGGTCACCAGCAGAACAGGGACTAGAATTAGGTCTCTGCTAGGATATATAGTGCCAACTAAACTCATTTTTCACGGCGCCTCGAGGCAGATGAAGTGACTTCTTACGGTTCTCTTTTTGCCCCATTTTATTATGAGCCAATGGATGAATTAGCTGATGCCTGCTAATTAGTGAATGCAGGCAAGGACAAATCATGCTCAGACTCACCTCAGCTTGCCTGGGATAAACTTACTGCTGACCATGAGTTCCCCTTATTTCCAGTGGCCGCTTGGATGCTGTGCCAATCTTGATTAACTTGGTAGTTTTAAAAAATGAATTCAATTAATTTAATCATTGAGATAAGCCCTCTGGCCATGCGAGTTTGTAGGGAGAGGCACAGGAAATAGGCTTGGATCCCTACCTGTATTTCTCTGGAGTCGTCGAAATCACACCCATTAATTCATAACATGAATGTACACATAGAAAGCTGATAGATAGGACAAAAGAAACCACATTACTGTGTTTCATAGTATTCGGTGATAGAGAAGCTATGCTTTAAGTGGAAATGCTGAGTTCTTGGTATGAAAGAGAAAGCTTCTTCCACAGAGCCAACACATTAGTAATGATAAACAGATCTTCCAATGAAAATTGATTTAGGAAAGATAAGATGGATTAATACAGGCATTCATCTTCATTGTCACTTTAATATCAAGATAATTTTATTTGATAGCTCAATGTAATAAACTCCCCTTTTCCTTAATACATATTTGGGAAAAGGAGGCAATATTGTAATACAGCAATTAGCCATATTTGCCTTTACTATGTGTGAATAAGATTAATATACTTGAGTGTTCAACCTAATTGATCTATTATGTGATAGGGACTCGCAACCAGACTGCAAATTACAGTTTAACCCCCCAAAGGGCTAGACTTGTTTAGGAAATGTGTGAGTCTTTAAGAGATAAAATTAATAGAACTGACGTTGACCTAAATATTCAGTGTTATTAATTGTATCAGTGGCTTGTGCCGCTTTTGTGTGTGACTGGGAAGGCAGCGTCTTTAGAAAGGAGAGGTTTGTGATAGCACTGGGAAGGGTGGCTAAGAGAAACCATGACAATTATTGCCAACCAGGTTCCCTGGTTAAAAAAGTGATTGTCACAGGCCCTTAAAATTCTATTCCATGTGGTTGTGATTAAACAAATCATCCGTGCAGCGCGTTTGGAACATAATGGCTCTGTGGGAAAAAAAAATGTAAATCAGGTTTTTGTATTAATGAAAACAGTTTAATATGGTTTTAATGACCCATTTTTCAGTCTTCACCAGAAAGTAATTACCAGTTAGATAGTTAGTGCTCTGGGCTTTGTTCTGGCTCTCGGAACTCCTTCAGCCGCTGGCCCAGGGGAGTCCTGCTGTGCTCCATGGGCAACCATGGGCTGGGGACACCGCAGCCATGGGGCCCTCTGATTCCTTGTGTGCAAGGGACAAGTGGGGCTGTACCTCCAGGTTCCCCATTTCTTGCTGATAAGGCCAAGTGGAAACCCATAATGAGAGAGCAGCTGCCCCTGAAAACAAAACTGGGGATTGCTGGATGTGATTGATTAATAACTTATCTCTGGGAGCATGCCAAGGGCTGGCAGCTGCAGGAGAGAACATCTGGGAATGGTGGCAGGATGGGGAGCAGCACATAGACCTCAATGCAGGCAGTGTGGCTCCTGAGTGTGAGGCGCAGAGGTGTTCTGTTAGCATGGACAGCCAACAAGTTCTATCTCCAACAAAAATGAGATGTAGTACAAAAGCCAATCACCAGGGAAACTGAGACCAGGACCCAGGATCTGAGTGATCCTGCCCACCCAGCCAACCCCATTGCCTCTCTGCTCTTGTGTATGGAAGCAAAGCTCTAAATGGCTGAGGTGTTTGCATGGTTTAATGCTTGAAAAGGGCTACCAGACAGTGGCTCTTTATTCAGAATGGGATTTCTGGATTAGTTTCTGCTGCAGTGCTGCCCAGTGCTGGTGTTCACCCTTCCAAGAAGGGCACTGAAGTGGGATCAGAGCAAGTAGGGCACTGACAGATACCTTTGAATAAAGGGCATTCAGACTCTGTTAGATGCTTGTGGTTTGCACCTACTTACATGGAGGCAGACATTTCATAATAGAGGGATCTTTGATCTTGTGGAGAAAGGCACAACACAGCCCAATTCCTCAAGGTAGGAATGCATAGGGTCAAAAAGGTGCATCTTTCACTTTAGGAGTGAGTAACACTGGAACCCCTTGCTGATCAGTATGGTGAATTAATTGTCCCTGGAAATGTTAATATCAAGGCAGGATGTTTTTTATCTAGAAACCTGCTTCAGAGGCTCAGAATGTGCTCATCCTGTTTGTGTTGGATTTGGAGAAGGTTGGGGTTTGGAAAGTCCTGTGTACTGCACTAGAGTGAAGGCCGGGCTCTTGTGTGATGGTCTGTGCATTCAGAGCTCATCTTTCAGAGCCCTCTGATGAAGAGAGGAGCAATGCTACCTCATACTCACATAGAGACAACGTAAGAAAGCTTAAGGTCCAGGTTAAATCTAGAACCTGCAGAATTCCTGACCTCCGGCTGCCGGGCTTGCTGCACTAGGTTAGTGGAGTTGTGTGCTTGCTTGCTGGAGCTTAAACACATCCGCAACTTCTCTCACTTGGAAGCGAAGGTGGGAATTTCCTCATCGCTGGCTCTGCCATTCGCAGTGAAAGCTGGTAGGTTCATTGTGTAGTGTCTAGTACCCTATCTGAGGTTATTCAGGCTGTTGAAGAGCTGAATATGTTGGCTTATGCAGAGCTTTGTGCAGCAATTACTGCTTTGGCTGCAGGTCAGTGTGAGGAGGCATTGCAGCATGCGATGTGCAAGTTTTGCTTTGGGTGGCTGGGCAGGAGACGCCAGAGCTGGCCTTTTAGCTTTTATGTTAGACCTACTGAGCCCTCTCTAAATGTCTGGGTGAAGGATATGCTTCAGTTTAATGTTACTGGTGCTCATTTTGACAAGGAAACATCACCATACGTGTGTGAGACCAGTCGATATAGAGGAGGGAGACTGTATTCAATGTTCCTGATGCTACTGAGAAATAAAGTAGTTTGAGGGCAGTGAGAACAGAAGGAGATTTGGAGGGAGGGGAGGATCCTTCAGAGTTTTATTTATCCTTTGCAAAGAAACATATGAAAGTAAACAGAAATCCATTTCCTAACCCCCCCCTCCCAGGTCAGCTGCGAGGGAAATGATGTGACACGGCTCAGTGCAGCACACCACAGATTTTGTCGAGAACAGAAGGAAACCCAGTGCTTTATCCTCATTTTTGAAGTGGAAGTGGTTCACAAGGTGTACCGGGGAGATGATTTGGTGCTTACAGTTGCGACATGTCACAGCTCAAAGACAACGGTCTTTATTGTGTTTTCCTTTTCATCTTCCAAACTTTGAGCCCCTGTGTTCCTATCATTCCTCCCTTTCCCATGGGACATAAGGAGCATATTCTAAACAATGATGCTCTTTTGATACATGTCATAATAAAGCAATCCTGACTTGGAGAACAGCAGATGATAGCGGTCCACAAAGAAGTACAGAGAGGTGCTAATCCTTTCGGCATGGTGCTGCAGCACTTGCTGATGGGAAGCCAACAATTATTTTTCTCTTCTTACATACTAAGGACAAAGGAGCTTCCCTCAGCAGCCCTTCTCAGCACTAATTTATGTTGTAGCTTTTCAGGGAAGGGAGCAAAAGTCATTTTAGGAGGTATTGAAAGACGTCGTCCTTTAAAGCTCCTGTACAGTTTTGCCAAGCAAAGTAGACTACGTCTGTGGGGCACATCAATGGCAGCAGCCTGCAGAGGGCTCAGGAAGGGCCTAATCACCTCCTTGGGGGTGGAACAGCTGCTCCGAGACCCTGACAAATAGGGAAGGTAGCACCTTGGGGACCTGAGGGTGGCTTTGTGATGGGGTTGTCCTCTGCTGAAGGGAGATGACAGGGCTGGGTGAGGAAAAGCCAGAGCCCAGGGCTGGGGTTGGATTGTGCTTTGTGGGAGGCTTTTCCCAAGACACCTCTGCTCTCTGCTGCTGTATTGACCTTAGGGATAATACCATGGGGAGCTGGTGATGATGTTGCTCTGGAGGCTCTCACCCTCGCTCCTGTAGATAGGTAGTTGTGACTCCTAAAGGGCTCCTATGCTCTGTCTCACCCTGGGAGCTGCTGCAGGGTTTGGCTTTGGAAGTGCTTTGTGATTCAGACTCTCTTTTTCTGCCTCAAGCAGAATGAATTTTGCTATCCTGTTCTGTGAGGGAGATGGCAGCTCCCTGCTGAAGGCTGCACTGAGCTGGGGCTTTAAGATGTGTGACGCATGTGAAGCAGAAGCTGGTGAAAGAAGGCTCGTGGGGATCTTTCACGTGGTTAATAAGAGTATGTGGTCAGATCCAAGCTGACTGTCTGTGACTGGATAGCAGTACTGCCAGGTGGGACTCCTTGTGGAATCATAGAATCATGGAATGGTTTGTGTTGGAAGCGACCTTAAAGCTCATCCAGTTCCAACCCCTGTGTCCAACCTGGGCTTGAGCAGTGCCAGGGATGGGGCAGCCACAGCTTCTCTGGGCACCCTGTGCCAGCGCTCAGCACCCTCACAGGGAAGAGCTTCTGCCCAAGAGCTCATCTCAGTCTCCCCTCTGGCAGTTAAAGCCATTCCCCTTGGTCTGTACCTACATCTCTTGTCCAAAGCCCCTTTCCAGAGGTACAAAGTTTACCAAGGGTAGAAAATTCACTTGCTCTTTCTCCTGTGCATCGCTGGGGATGAAGCAAGGAGAGTCCAACAAATGGCCCTTAGTGTAATGCAGGGAAAATGAGGGGCTGGAGCCCAGAGGTGGCACAGTGTTGTTCTGAACACTTACAGGGTGAAGAAATCCTCCCAGTGCCCAAGTGGCAAGTATTGCTTAACTCTGATTGAACTGGGAGGCCCATTCTGATCGGGAGAAAACAGCTAAGAGTTGGCTCCTGTGTTATTACCACTTCTGCTGCCTGTGTATTTAAACTATGAAGTCATCTTGTCTCCTGTGTTCTCCCTGAGGAATCTCTGGGCTTCGAGAAGGGGTTTTGTGACTCTCTCTGTGACTGTCTCATGTTAGGGAGGCAAATGCTGAGGTCGAGGGCTGCCTTTTTCCAATGTGAATGCACAGTGTATAATGGCTCCGGTTCCTGACTGAAGCCTCTCTTAGGCTTTACTGCACCATGAGTAAAATGTAATGAGATTGGCCAAGGATAACAAAGCCCCAGGAATTTTGATTTCTCTACCAGACTGCGCTGCACAGAGTCCCCATCCCCGGTGTGGGTGGGAGCATTTCCATAGCCGGTGGGGTGGCTGAGCATGAAGCACATAGTGAGCCTGTGCACCACGAGGTTTAACTCCTCCATGACCCACCAACTGACACGATGTTTGGCACTTGGACACGCTGCCCAGTGCTGTAACCCGTGTGGTGCTCAGTGGCATTAAACCAAATGTGACACTGCTGTCCCAGGCTTGAGTTGTGCTGATGGTGCTGTGCCCATGATGCCCTGATCATTCACACTGCTGGGACTGCCACATTTTGTCAGAGGAACCTAAAATGAACATGCCAGAACCCATGGATGGTTGATGGATATTGGTATTTGTAAGCTCCCAGTCTGAAACCCTCCCTTGACTTCTTAATTCCTTTCTCTTTCCAATCACAGTGATGCTTCCTTCTCAGGAGGCTGCAATCATCCTATTTGCCCTATAAAATGCTGCTTTGTTGCTTTCTGGCATCTATCCTTCTGTTAGGCTGTTTCTGGCTTGTCTATGTGTTTGATGGCCAGATGATTGGGATCAGTTCTGTATCTGGAAGACACTTAGGGACAAAGTGTCCAGGGTTCCCAATTTTTGGCTGGACAATACTTGATTTAGCTTGTTTCTGTCACTGCAGTTTTGTTTTAATGTCTGTTTCCTTGTAAAACAAATGATGGGGAGGGTCAGGTTCGGAGTTACATCCCTGTGCTGTGAATTCATGGGACTGTTGCAGCACCAGGTCCTTTGCTGTGCTCCATGCCCTGGGCCATGCTTGTGTAGCTCCATAGCCCTGAGCTTCCTGGTGTGGGAAAAGCAAGGAGGAGCAAGCTGCCATGGGCAGTGACATGCAGAGCTTGAGGGGAAGGGTTATGCTCACGGTCGGGGGGGTATGTTCTCAGTGTAAAGATCGGTACAGAATGGCTTGGGAGATGGTCTGGGGAGGTGGGATCTCCTGCAAACAAAGCTCTGTGTCTTCCCAAGGCTGTCTTAGAGGAGCTCTGGGATTTTCAGAGCAACTGTGTGGGAGGAGAACAGGGATTTGTGGTTGAGCTTCTGGGAATTAAAGAGTTGAAATTTTGCCAGCCAAAAATGAGATCCCTTTCAAACTGGTGTGAAATTCAGGCACCACTGAAGTCGGCAGCAGTTTTGTCCTGGACTTTGGTAGTATGAAGGTTTTATCCCAGCTGTGTAGGGAAAGATTTGCAGTGATGTCCACTACTTTTGTTCCACTACATTTGGAGTGATGTTCGCTACTGAAGCTCTATAGCACGAGTGTCTTCATAGAAAATAAGTGTTACATCTGCAGGGCACTCCAAGTTATATGTGCGTCTTCAGTCAACAGGGCAAAAACCTGTGTGAGTGATTGTAGGGTTAAGCTCCCTATGCTTTTATAGCCAGGAGAGAGTGGATTGCTCCAGCATGGACCATTCCTTGACTTTAAATGTGGCTTTTCCTCCGGAGGGAAGAAACCATTTTATCTCTCCAGGACTGTGTGACCTGCTTCATCTGTTGATGCAGTGAATGGTACTGTAAATACTTCTCACTCATACACACAAATCAGATAACAAAAGGAACAAGCTATAAGGGCATTAATGAATTCGATTAGAATAACGAACACAGAAACCTCTCTATGGGATTGATAGGTGAGTACACACCAAAAAAAGGTAAAATGATTTAACTGCTATTTTTTCCCCTGCAATCTGTGATTTTTAATTGGGGAGTTTGGTCAGGAGATGGTGCTGTAAATATGTCCAGTTGTCTTTCACACTTCTCTAAGCATCCCTAACACTATGCAGTATTGAACTCTGTAAGCAGATTGCCCTGAAGATCTGTTCTGCTGTGAGATATGCCCTGTGTAGCTCTGAAGAGGAATGAATTACAGGGTTGAGGAGCTATCAAGCAGCTCTTGTACCTCATCTGTGGTCTCCTGGTGATCTACTATCACCTGACCTTCCCAGCAATGAGGGTCTGTCCTACCCTTTGCCCTTACCCCCCATCCCCCAAAAGCTGTGCTACTTAGGCAAAACCCAGGCCACTTGTACCAAGCCCCAAGCACCAAGTTGTACCATCTGAAACAGAGCTATAGCAAAGCTCCTTTTAGTAATGTGAATTCCCGCTGACATTGGCAGTTATATCTCATGTCTTGCATGCTTGAGGTGGCTTGGATAAGTACCCAGTAGGGATAAGTCTTTACAAAGCTTTTTGTCTCAAATCCGAGACCCAAATACTGAATCTAATAGGATTTGGTGTGCCCACTAGTGATTTCTGAACAATTGCTAAAGAGATAGCAAGCCATTAATGAGCTATTCTTGATTGTGTCTAATTTGTGTGGTCTTCACTTAATAGACATCCTATATGTGCTTAAAGGTAAAAAACCCACCCCATAATCTTATGCAATTGAAATTTCAAGGGAGAAAAATAAGCTCCAAAAGAAACTGCAGCTAAATGGCAATGCATATGTGAATGGTGATAAAATACATATGCTACGGAGGACTGCCAGGCCATGCTTTGTAATGCCAAGAAATAGATCATGGCTTTGAGGTAAAGCTTCTGACTTTTTCTTCAGGTTGCTAAAGCCAAGCACGGTCAGGATCTGACTTTTGTTATCTCACCATACAGTGCCAACTGCACCAGCTAAATTGGCGCAGTGTCATATCTGGTATCCTAATGACTGGAAAACCTCTCCTGACTTCACTGCCTGACCAGTTTACAGTGTGAGAGTGCTTCTTGTTCTGTTGTATATGGGCTGAATGCACAAACCTGCTTCTTGTTGGCTTGGGCCACCATGATCACTGCCATGAGCAGTGCTGGAGCTCAGGTTTTGGTGGCACATTTAAAAGCATCATTTTCTGGGCTTCTGTAGAAGGGATCTTTTTGCTTAACAGTTGTGGTGGTGCCTTTCTGCAGCTGAAGAGTTAATGACTGGAGTGGCAAATACTTTAAATTCTTTTTGATAACTTCAAAACTGTTTTCGGTAGCAGCTGAGTTGTCAGAAAATATTTACATAAGTGCATCTGTGAACCTCGCTCCGATATCTTCAGATCTGCAGCAGCTTTGTCACTTCCTTACAAATAGCTGTGAGCGATCTATTATGCAAAAAGGTTCAGTTTAATTTACAGGAAGCCTTACATTTTTTCTCCAAGTACTATGTTTAGTTGATTTAAAAAAATCAAACCCAAACTACTGTGGCTTTTTTAATGTGCCTCTACAGAAGTCTTGAGTGATCTGTAAGGAAATGTACTACCTTTTCATCAGGCTGGCTGATGCTGGGGGGGAAGGAGAGAAGAGAGCGATCCTTGTGTAGGTGAGCTGTAAGCAAAGCCTCCCTTGGGCCCCACACTGAGGTGATGCTGGCAGTTCGTTAACTCAGAGTTCTGATTTCTCCTGTTGATGATACCAGCATGGGCAATGGTCAGAGGAATGCGTGCTTCACCCAACCTTGGTGGAAGCCTTTGGGGCTGCTGCTGCTGGATCTGCTCAGTGCTTGGTATAGGCGTTTCTGGCTTCGCCACTGGAAAGAGCAGCAACCTGACATTCCTGCTAACTCCAGTGCAGCTTTTGGAGGTTTATTTTATCCTCGAAAGCTTCAGGTCTTTGTGCAGTGTCTTTTGAATAAAGCAATAAGCAGTATCTTTGTTCAAAGGCCTGATGATCATGCCAGCTTAATGCTGTTTTCTGAAACTGCTGTTACTACTTGAAGCCTGTGTGTGTTTTGATTCCGAAACAAACAGCTGACGTTAATGCAAATCGGCTATTTACATTAGCTAAGTTGACTTTTAATCTCTCCCCTGCTCTTTTAACTTGAAAGATAAAGCTGTCCCTTGGTTGAACTGCTCCCAAACAACCAAATTGCCTTAAACTTGCACCTTACATTATTCTAACTGTGAGTTTAATACAGACCCAAGCTCTTCGATATCTTCGATTGCGTTAATGTAAATGTGACCGACCCAAGTTGCAAAGCTTCCCTGAACAACTAGAGGCTTGTTGGCATATGTCCTTAATCAGCCGAAAACAATCAGGGACACTTCCTGAGGTTGCTTTGTTCTTCTCCACTGTAATGTGTATTGTGTGTGGTCACGTTCTAAGTGTGTGAAGACTTGCTCACACTGTGGGAATTTCTTCTCTATCTGCATTGCTGATGTAACCAGCTATTCAGACATATTTCTCCCTTAAGTGTGAAGCTAGAGACAATGATAATAATGGGACCAATTATTTTTTCCTAGAGTGGTGTCCCAGATCTGACTGCTCCTGAGAGAATACCATGTTTCTCTCTTGTTTGATATTTTTCCTCCCAAACACTGGATGTGATATTACCAAGAAGAAGATTGAGAGAGATGAGTGATCTGTCAACCTTACTATTGAAAGAATTACACGTTGTTATGCAGATAATAGCTGAAGTAACACAGTGATGAAGACAGACTTTGAGTTGGTGCAGCTTTCCCTGGAGAAAGGGAATGTACTGGCAGAAATGTCTGTTGATTTTCATGTGTATTCGTTCAGCAGAGGATTCAGATCACTATATGGGGATGGTGATAGAAGTTTGCATTGGAAAAGTGAGGTTTCCAGAACTGCTCTCTAGAGTTAACTTGAAATCTCTCAGAAAAAAATGTTTGCTAGTCTTTGGAGCCTTTTAAGGAGAAAATGCTTTATTCTTTGAGGAGGAGAAACAAAACCTATATGAGTTTGGGTGGGTTTTTGTTGAAAAAGAGGCCCGTCTGAAGTCAAAACTTCTGCAAACTCAATTTTCTTGAGATAGCATTTGAAAATACTTGGTTTAGGGTTTCGTGTTGAAAAGCCAGAAAGCTGTCAGATCTGACCGCGTTGGTGTCAAACATTAACAGAGAAGTTTTCCTTTACAGCTCCAGTAATCCAAAATAGTTTTACTCTTCCCAATTTGCCAAATTGTGCATAGCAGCACTATGAAGCCCTATGTGGCTTTTTTTTTTGTTTCTTCCTGAAAATGAGGAAATAAATGCACTTTCAAGACAGAGGAGGCCTTAGGAGTAAATAGAGCTCAGTGATTTAAGACTTGGTGATTGCAACTGGGCTAGGAGAATGGCTGGGTGCCACCAGTGAAAAGAGCAGTCCACTTCCATGCACTTTGAAAACCTTCAGTGTAGTCTCAATTTCTGATGTTGATTTATTTGGCTTTTAATCCACCAGGTCCCAGGAGTTGCAGTGGGAGGCACTTCCCAGTCTCTGCTCCACAGGGATGAATAAAAATCAGTTCTCCAAAGAGTTGAATGTGGTGTTTTCTCAAACATGGTTAGAGTTTTGCTCTGATCCCTGCGGTTACTGCAGTAGCAACCTGGTCTGCTGGGAGAACCCTGCTCCCTCCTCCTCCTATACTTCTGACCTTTTATGACATGTTCTCTTAAAACATGGCCAAAACCAAACCTCTGCTTGCATATTGAGAACAAATCAAATTTGACTGCTGTCTCATGAATGTATCCAAAGCCCATTGGATGGGATCAAAATTCAGTCTGCAAGTATTCTCTTAAAGATCATTGGAAGGGCTTGCTGCAACTCTTGGACTGTGAGAGAGGCTGTTTTCCAGCCTAGTAGAGCCATCCAGCTTGGCAGGGCTATATTGCTCTTCCCCTGTCCCAAAATGTTTGAGCTTCATTATGAGTTTTCATTTTCTTTGTCCTGCACAAACTTCATGGTTCCCCAGGGTGCAGCTTCCTGTCTAGCCTTGTTGCTGTGCAAATGTCTTCTTCTTTCTATTAGGCTCAGGGTTAATTCTTCTAAAGGTCACAGTTTCACAGTGCACATCCCTTCAGCTGCTCTGCATTAGTGAGGTTTGCTCTCACATTGGTTTTAGGTTTAGAAGTTTTAATGCTGTTCTCTGCACCTCCAAGTAACTCGTTTCCCTTCTCTCTCTGCTTTAAGTCTTAGAGTACTTTTGCCTTGAAAACACTTTCAGGACTCTTAAAATATTGACTTGGGTTGAGATAGTAAATGAACAAATGTTTAGGTAGCTTGTTCAGTGGGTGATTTCACAGTTTACTTCATACTGGGAAGTGAAGCAGGAGTTTAAAGCTACTGACTGGGACAGCCACTAGGTTTTGGGGGTTTTTAGGTATCCAACTTGTACAGCTTTGGTCTTTCAGAAGATGTCAGGCAACCGAGTTCTTAACGTCATGCTTCTGAGCAACATAATTGCTCCTGTTCTTTTTCTAGTGGTCATAACATATTTTTCCAAGTTGTGACCACCTTTGAAGCCAACATACTGCTGCTGTATGCACTTGTATGTAATGTTGTGGGATTCTTCTGCTAAAGCGTCTGTTGTAAAGATGGATGTCAATGCTCTCTGATGCTTTCGAGCCCTCCTGCCTTAAGTAACATTTCAAATAGTAACACAGAAGCAGAAGTCTTTGTATTCCCTCTTTGGGGCTGCCCCAAGACACCCGTCCCCATTGTTGCCTGGTTTTCTTTACAATTTAGCCTTATGTTTGGACTCTTTTGGAGAGGGATTCTTTCCCCATTTGGCAATAATTACATTGTAATACACAATTAAACTTGGACTTATGGAATATAAATTATCAACAAGACATTTAAGTACTCGCGTCCTCTTTTCCCATGCCCTAAGCTGCTCAGCCCCGGCCTGCTCTGCTCTCCGCTGCCTCCTGTTGTAACGTAAGTTGCTGTTGACTGCATTTTTGGTGGTCTTCCCATTTTCTTTCTCCTTTGCCTTTGTACCTCCTGCAGCAACTTCCCTTCCTTCACCTATCAAGCATCTTCAGGTTGCTGGTTCACCTTATTTTTTTAACCTGTGACATCTTTGAGCTTTCCCCCTTCTTTTGTGTTCCAACAGCTAGAAGCTGCTGCAGCAGCTTATAACCATGTCCCATGTTTAGAAGCAGCATAAATCTCTTCAAATTAATCCTTTGCACTGGCTACAAAATCAGATACAAAGGTAAGGCTAAAGTATGCTGCTCCTGAGTGGACTCGATATGCCATAGGAATTAACTGTGAAGTAATTAAAAGATTTCTTTGTGGCTGTGTGGCATCTCTTGGACATATACTTAAATATGAGCCTTACAGGCATCTAAAATGATGGGAGGAATGATCAATCGGTCAAGTATTTTTCTCTGTCATTGAATAAGTAGAAATAATCCTGGACACCAACTTAAAGTTTAGCTGTTGTTGCTTAACTAAAAAGAGATTTTGAGCCATGATGTGGGATCAAATCATGGGATTGGAGATTTGAATCTGGGCTCAATTCCTATTTTATTGAGGAGCTTGTTCGACTTGCTGAATCTTCTGGTGTCCCACTTCCCTTTTATAAAAAGGGGAACACAATGCTGCTTTTATCTTAGGCTATGAGGCCTCTGGGGCAGGAACTGCCTGTTATTTTGAGCCTGTGTAGTATTGAGCACAATGGGGTCCTCCTCTTGGAGATAATAATAACAGCATGTGCACCCTTCATATAACACGATTTATCTTTCATCTTCCAGTGCACTGGAGTTCCCAGATTGCCATAGCATTTTCTTTTACAGATGTGAGACTTCTCTTCTTTGTCTTGTAAGAATGCAGACATGTTTTTTGTGTCCTTCTCTTGCCATCTGAGAGGAAGGAGGTGTGGGGGATATACGTGGTGGTAGAGTCCTCATCCTTCCAACAGGTCTCCTTGAGTAGGTTGTCAAGATGAGTTACCAATTTCAACAAATCCATCCCAGTAAGAGAAAGTATTTGTGGTATACAGAGAGGAATTATTCCAGATTTCATGTCTTATGATGCACCACATGCTGAAGAGCAAGCCAGAAAGGGTATCTTGAGCATTGCTGTACTCCAAGGTAAACTACTTGAGTTAGATATTACTTTTCCTTCAGTGTTAGAGGCAGCCTCAGAAAATAAAAGGCTTTGAGATAGGGAGAAAGAAATGATTGCCAAAAATCAAACCCATGAGGCTAATATCTCCAGATTAATATGGCTATGTAAGGTGCAAAGGAAGAAACGCTCATTTGTTATAAATGGCATTGGGTAGACTGTCAGGAACAAAGAGTCTTCAATGGCAAAAAGCTGTTCTGGCTGTTACGTTATGAGGCATAGCTGACTTGACAATAAATACTTGGGTTTGTGAGTATCTCAAAGTAGGAAGAAGAAACGTGCTAGAGGGGTCACATCATTACAGACTGGGAAATTCAGCTGATCTGTAGAAGTACAACATCTTTCCACACCCAAATCATAGACCAGCACATCTAAAGGGTGTAGATGAGCAAAGCTCCCTTTCATCAGATCTGTTCCTTGTGCTATACAGACTTGTGCTTTGAAACTGAACTCAGCAGACTCCAAAAACATCAGTGATTTTATTCTGCATCTCTTCAGGACAATGCAAAATCATTACTTCTCCTTGAGCATGAAAAGTTGCTCTGAGAATAAGCAAGTGAAGCTCTTGTAAACCCCATGTTTTGAACTGATTTAGCAACTTATTCCAGCTAGTAATAACACAAGACACTTGGCTTCTTTTGAATCAGAGGTTTATCACGAGTTAAAGGATGACTTCAACAAAGAAAAATGCCAATTGTGTCAAGGAAAGATTATTCTTAAAGATCTTCCATATAGGATCAAATAGGAAACATTTAATTGTTATACTAAACTAGGCCTAAACTGCCAATAGACAAATGCCTTGTTTCTAGCACTGTCCAGAATGCTTCTTAAGCACTATCCATAACCAAATGCCTCTAAAGCAGATGTGAGAGCCTCCTGCAAGATGAGACCTCCTAGATTTTTGGATTACTTGTGTATATATGGGTAGAACCACTTAACATACATGTGCCTGGAAAACCAGAAGCCTCCATTCTGTAGAATGAGAGAATATTGTTAAATATAACCCATAGAGGAATCTCACAGATGAATTGCACAGAGTTTACTTGGTCTAACTTCTCTGAGTGGTCTCAGAAATTCCTTTGAATATTCTTACCCACTCTTCTAAGCTATCCTTTGGATCCATACCCTGACTGCTCCCAAGCAGTGCTACAGGACGCTTAACCTCAGGAGCAGAGTGTACAAGTGGAGATGCCATGCATGCATCCTCTTGGAAAACATAGCTGGCAGCTGTGATTTCAGCCGGTGACAAGCTGTGTGCCGCTGCTTAGGCACAACCACCCTAAGAGATGTGCCGCTATGGAATATTACTGGAAAAGGCTGCTGTAAATACAGGCTGTGATAAAGCAGCATGGTGTTTTCATGCTGAAAGCCAGATTCCATCACAGCCCCAGACCACAGTCAGCAAGCATGAGACAGCGTGCTGCTATCGGGTAGAGTCATTCTAGCCAAGATGCGAGATTTAGCAGATGTTTAGCAAAAGGTTCCATTCTTCTTGCCACAGACACATGTGGAGCTGTCAAGAGTCTAGTAAGGATTTTACAGGTTTTATAAGTCACAGTTTATAGAGCTTGGGAAAGAATTTAATATGGCATTGTGACCTTGGAAGCTGCTTTTTTTTGGAGAGAATATACTTCTATTTGTTATTTCTTAAGGGTAACCTCTGTTTTTGTGATGACTAATAAAAGAGAAGCTAGGTGGATTTCTTAAATGTTGCTTCTCCTCCTCTTTGGAGTGTCTTCCTGTAACATCTTAAGTTACATGACCATGTTTTCCTCTGCGTGATCAACTACCAGCAGGCTGAATCAGCACTTTGAAGAAGTTTAGATGTGGCTTAACTTTACTCTGGAGAAAGTTCTTTACCAAGTCTCATAGTGACTGTGGAATGGTACAAATAAAGGGAGTGCAATTCATCAGCCCTTGTTGGCCATGGAAAGTGATTAGCAGTTTATGTAAGTGAAGGATTTCTTAGGACATGAAGCAACGCTGCACATCACAGGAGGCATGGAAGGAGGGATCCAGTTTGGGAAGGGCAATGCAGTCATGGAAGCCGTGCTTGTTCCTGTGCTGTTCCTGCCTACGAAGCACAGAGCCTCCTAATCAAAATGAATAGCATGAAAATTATTATAATAGCTTGTGAGGTTCAGGCTGTAACTTTTGGTACTACTTAAAGCATGGTAACTCTGCAGGGTCTCATTTCCCATTGGAATTCTGCTGATCTGGTTAAGCCCTATGGAGTTTACCATTGCACTTGCTTGCTGGGGAGAAAGTGCTCTCCATCACCCCCACTGCTGGGAGCTGGAGCTGTGGATATGAAATCAAAACAAGGGACTGGAGAGGCATTGTAAGGGATATGGGAAAATGCCTATTGTAGACATACAAGGATAACATGCACTTCTGCTTTTTAAATGCCCTTTACAAGGACTGGTTACCTTCTCAGCACTCTTTAAAGGGACTGAGTAGTTCAGTCACTCTTCTGGAGTTTGAGAGACCAATGGAAAAGGTTTTCAAGAGGAAAACTAGGTGTAGAGCTCAAAGTCCTGGGTACCCACTCCTCTGCTCCAAGAGTGACACTTCCCTCTTCCTTCTTTTGGAGCTCCTGCCGAATTATAAGCAGGAAGGAGGCCTGTATAGCACATGGAAATGCATTTAATTCCCTGAAATGTTCACTACTCTACAGTTGTGACAGGGTTGAAGAGGAGGAAAAGGAAGGATTAAGATCCTGCTAATGCTGTCCCAGCGTGATGTGGCTGCCACACTTGTGTGGAAAAGCATTAGCACTTCTGCTCTCCTTTGCATATGTCAGTTCTGAAGACACTAACACCGTAGAGGATGGATGGTGCTGCTTGACATAATCCTAGCAGAAACTGCTGGCACAGACAGCTACCTTTAGTGCTGTGTTTGCTGGTGGACACAAATTTGGGAAGGGCCGCAATAAAAACTACAATCTGAAAGTCTGGATCTGATCCGCTAATTGGAACTGGAGAAACAGGATCCCCAGTAAGGGATTCTCGCTCACTCCAAATGTAGAGGGAATGTGGGTTTATGTGGCTTAACCCAAAGCAAGGTCAGCTCCAGGGAGAGTTGGAGACAGGGATACCCTGTTCAGGAGCATGATGATTAGTGCCACATCAATGTTTCATGAGGAATTGGGGGGAGCAATAAGTGATGAGGAATGCTGAGAGTCAGTTCAGTGCCTGAATCCTCCTTGATTTAGGGTCTGCCTTTGTTATGTTTCCATTGTTCCCCCAGACAATGTGCAACTAATGCAGAGATTCTCAAGAGATCTGCTGTCCATCCTGTATGTGTGAGTTTCGTGTTAGTGGGAGTTGCATGTGCTCAAAAAGTGAAGAGTCTCTTGTGATGCCTTGAGAAGGAAGAGTAATATCTAACTGACGTGTGCAGTGTGTGATGCTTTTGGTGCTCAAGGAGTTGTCCTGATAACATTCTTCTTTAGGAAGATGAGCACACAAAAATAACAGGTTGAATTCATTTGTTTTGTTTCACTTGAACCCTGTGTGCCCCTTTCCTGTTTTCCAAACAAAAATTAGTGTTCCAGTAGTTCCCCTTCCCTGGAAAAATGGCTTTGAAAATGAATGTTAGTTAGAGAAGAGTGAAGTGTCTGTGTCCTGAACTGCTGGCCTTCAGGGTCAGGATTGTCTACTTGGGCATTGACTTTAAAGGGTAAGTTTTTTCTTACCTGAGCCCTGCAAGTCAGTGGGAGCTGGGAAGGTTCAGGATCATGATTATACTTCTTCCACCTGATGGAAGGAACAACTTGTTTGTAACCCATCATGTTAGTGGGAAGAGGGAAGGGTCTCCTGGCATTGCGTTGCTCAGCACAGTGATGCTCTGCATGTAGCCTATGGCACTATGGGCTTTGTGAGAGCGTGAATGATAAGTGATTGCTGTTAACATCGGTGTAAATTGGGAAAACAACCTTTGTATGTTGTATCTTGCTTATGCACCAGACTACTGTAGACTTATGGTGTCTTGTAAAACTCAGCCTTGACTCTTGTTTCTTGCTTGGGTTAGTGATGAATCTCTGCATGGCTCACAGCTCTGGAAAGCTCTTCACCCTGCAACCAGGTGAAACAGCAATGTTAATGACAAAGAGCAAAATTGCCCTCTTTTGGCAGTGGCACTTCTGATTCTGCATGAAGCTGATCTTTGCTGATGTGTCACTCGGTGTTGTTAGGTGTGTGCTGGTTAGCTGAAGCATCAGATGAGCGTGACCAGAAGGTACATAGAACCACAGAATGGTTTGGGTTGGAAGGGATCTTAATGATCTCATTCCAAACCCCTGTCACAGGCAAGTACAAAACACTTTGCAAGGAAGAAACTTCTTGGCTGCAGTGTAGCTGTTTGAGGATGGTGCAGGGTGCGGGAGGGCTTCTGACCCTTATCCCTGGGGGATATAAGAAGCAAAAATGGCATTCAGGATGGTAGGGTGGGAGTCTGCTTGGCCAGGGGGGTTCCTGGCGCCTGCACATTCAATCCTGATTAGTTTCGGGATGGGATGCTAAGCAAACCTAATATGGGGGATGGCAAATCCTATACCCTTTGCCAAAGCAGGCAAGGCAAATAAAGCTGTCATGCTTCGCCTTTTCTCCTTTCTCCTCCATGAGGATGTGCCTTTAGGGGAGCTGCCTTTCCTCTCTGCAGTGGTTTCAGCTGCTGTTGTTAGACTTACAGCTGATGCCCCTTGGCCAATCATGCATTGCTGATCACTATTCAAGGTAAGAGACAAAGGAGAGAGCTTAGCAGTCAAGAGGATACTGATGAGAGGGGAAATTGCTTATTTGAAAGGCTTTTTAAGCACTCTTCTTTTTCTTGACAACAACAGAGTTTATCACTCTCCTTTTATCCCTCTGTATAGAGTCAGACACTGTCCATTATGAAGAGCTCTTGAGAAACCCCACTCTCTGTTAATCTCTCTTCTAGCTTATGTGTGCCAACGAGAAGGGACTGGGGCATCTGTCTGCTCTGGTGCTGTGTTTGCAGTGGTGAGTAGTGGCCAGCACAGACCTTGTCCCTGGAAATGATGTCAGTGGTGTGGGTTGTAAATGTTAACAAAGGGGAGATGAGGGTGGAGGGAGGAGAAAAAATGCCAAAGAAAGTACATCACTGTGCTTTGAAGTATGTTGACTGTGATGTTGGCTTGTTCTCGTATAAACCGGCCTAGACTCTACAGTTTTACAGCTGCACAGTTAGCTGGAAAATCACAGTTCCTTGGAAAGCAGCTCAGTTGTTCTGTGCCTCCACTTCTGGCTGTCCAGTGGTGAAGTTTGATGCACGGCTGTGCTAACCTCTGACTTCTATAGACACCCATGAGTTACCTATGAAATTTCTGGCTATCATTGAATCAAAGGTTTAAGTGTCAGTGCTTGGATTTGGTACTTTGGTGTTCACTGCCAGCAGCACCAGTAACTGTTCTTCTGAAAAGCCATGACTCTCTGGAGCCACAGTAAGTCATTTTGAAGGCTGAAAAGTTTCATTACACTTTTCGAAGTCAACCTAAAATGTTTTGTTTCTGGGCAGCTCAGCCATTAGATGCTGCTTTCTGTGGTACATTATGCCCAAGGGACAGTTTGTTGGGAGACAACTGTCCTTCTTTGTTGAATGGTGCGGCCCTGGGCCAGACTGTCTCCCATCGAGCACCACAGATTAGCTGGCAGCTGTGTGATTACCAAACATCTGGCCACGGGCAAGAGCAGGGCTTGGATTTGCCTACATTTCTTCAATTGCAGTAGTGAGATTGGTAGGAGAAATGCACTTCAATATACGGATGGTGCCTGAGGTAGCTTGCATTTCCCAAGCATCATCTTTTAGTGATCTCCAACAGAAACCGCATTTTTCACTGTAGAAATACAGAGAATATTTTCCATGATCCCTACAGGGTTATGGGGGTTTGTCCCCGGTCGAAGGAAAGGTCCTTTCCTGTTTTGAAAGGAGGATACCAATATGTTATAATTGAAATAGTGGTATGGATGTGTTAAGTGCAAAAAAAGTCTTTGGTCAGTAAATGTGGGTTCAGAGCTGTAAGACTCAAACTGCTCCTTGCTGTGCACAGAAAGGATGCCGAATGGCATTTTTATCAGCTTACTTTAATTGGCTCCAGTCAAGTTTCTGTATTGTTCTGTGTAATCTGAATTAAACATTGGCTTGACTACATATGTGGCTTTATCTTCCTTGAAGACACAGGGTGCTCAGTCAGACGGTAGCATCAGCTTTGAAGTTAAGTTATTCATAGCTCAAGGATTGATTCTGACATTAACACTGTTTTCCCTACACTCCTTGGGAATGCATCTTGCCACCCCATTCTTTCAGTTCCTGCTTTAGTATTAATTTTGAATATCTGCAGTTTCCTAGTAAAGAAAGAAAAACGCTCCCCTTCCTCTTTACAAAGGGAAGATTGAAAAAGAGGGATTAACAGGGAATGCTGCTTTTTGCGTGCTCCTCTTTTAAACTACCAGCTCTCATATGCTTCAGTGTAGAATTGTTTTCCCTTTTCTCCCTGCGAACAGGTTCTGTCACTGAGTGAGACCCAAGCACTGCATATACTGAAGGCTTAACCGTACCAAAACAAATATTTTGCCTGGACCTTGCAAAGCCATTCTTATTGATGACACACATGCCAAAGAGCTTGGAGTCACTCACTTAAGTAGCCTTTGCCTTCAGCTGGCAGGTACAATTGAGTTAAGTGAAATTTCCTTCTCTTTTCTTTCTGCCTTTTATTTTTGAGGGACAGGAGGGGGAGGAAGCATGACTTTATTCTGAACTTTCTTCTTGTTTCTTCAGGGAACTTTTTGTGTGAGAAAGACTTGATGTCAGTGCACAAAAAAATGACTTAAGATTTGCATTCTTTTGCCACTGGAATAAATGAACAAAGTTTGCAACTGAAAAGGCATTTTTACACCTTTTGTTGTTTAGGAACATAGAAATCCCATTATGCTTCATGCATAGCCCTAAGGAATGTGCAAACAAGTATTAGATCAATGGCATGTCTCTGCAGCTTCTTTTATCATGAGTATTTAAAACTGAATATTCAAACATTCATTCATATTTCAAACATCTGTCTCAAATAGTGCATTTGTGCTGGAGTATGTTTTATTGCCAATAGATAGGTTAAATGTAAGGCCTTTAAATGTTTTATAACTTGCAGATGCTTAGCTATGGTCTGTAACAGTGTTTGCAGGGCTTTTTTTTAAATGCAATAGTGGGAAATCAGCAATAAGCTTTTAAAGTAGCCAGGCAAAAAAAAGGCAAGTTCCCACCTGAAAGAAGGTATGTGACAAAGTTGGTGGGTAATTGAGAGAACCCGGCTCAGCTTCAGTCACTAACAGTGGGGTTTGCATCCTTGAGGGACGCTGTTAAACTATCTTTCTTCCCTGTGTAATCCATGCAAGAATCATGCTTCCACTTCCAGTAATCACTCCCCACAATTTACCTTATCAGTGCTAAGCTTGGTGGTTGTCCAAGATGGATAACCGAGGTCTGATACCATACAGGCTCATCCTTCCTGTCACATCCTTTCCCGTTGTTTTGGAGGAGGATTTCTGGGCAGGCTTGGTGGCCCGAGAGTGCACTGATGTGCAGTTTGTGCTCTCGTGTGCGTATCCCCATCGCTGCTGTTCCTGCCACCAACAGTGGCCCCTGTGGAACTTGTATGAAGCTGTCCATCCCAGTTCAGTATATCACCTTCTTTTATCTCTGTGCTTAGAAAGTCCTTTAGAAAGGACATGGAAACCAGATGTGTTTCACCCAGTCTTGTGCTGAACATAGTCATAAATGTCATGTTAGGGGAAGGTAGGATAAAGCAGTTGCTTCCCTGTCTGAGTGAATCAAATTCAAGCATTTCATTTTCTTTGTGCAAAGACCATCTCTGAGTTCTGGGCTCTACTGCCTGCTGTACCTTACACGGATCAAATCCCAGTCCTGAGAGCCCCTGGTGCAAATGCTGTCAGACGAAGCTCTGTCGGTGGTGTTTCCCCAGTGCTTGAGTTGATGGAGTCACTGTGTGAGCAGTGCCTCTGTGCCGAGGGCTGACTCGGAGGCAAGCACCCCCATGTTGAAGAGGGTTCTCAACATTATAATTAAAAATACATGACTTTTTGTGGTGAAAATATTTTTCAATGACAAGAAAGCTTTTATTTATTATTAAAGCATTCCTGGTTTTGGTGAGATTTTTGCTGTCTCTCTCGTGTATAGACTATAGACTCTAGCAGGGAAATACAGGAAGACTTCAGTCCTTTAAAGGCTTTTTCATATGTTCATGCTGTGAATTCTGGCTTTCAGACATGAAAAAAGCCCCCAACTTTAGTGGAACTATGACTTTAAAAGCAAATTAATATTCAAACAGACCTAATAAAAAGCAAAGATAATCCATCCCTTAAAAAAAGGAACCTCTCCTTTCAGTTGAGCACAATGTATCTGGAGTTATTACACTGAATAATTTATAGTTCATTTTGCAAAGTTAACAAATGAGCAGTGTCTTAACAAGGCCTCTCTTCTGGCAGTGATCGACTGGGAATCAGATCTCTTTCTTTGTCAGGACACTAATGACTCTTTTTGCACCTCCTCATGTTGTCCGCATCTTGTTTGCAGCTAAACTTTAGAAGACGACACCCATTTTTGTGGTCACAAGTACTTCAGCATCTGGCCTTCTTTACCGAGCTATGCTGGCAAAACCCCTCTTGCTTGGGGATTGCCTACATGTGTATTTTCACTTTTAAACCAAGAGACAGTGTGGAATGGTCCAGCAAACTTAACCTGTTCTTAATCTGTTTAAGATAGGCAAGAATAAGACTTGCTTTAAACAGAACCAGTCTTTGTTTAGGCTTTTGCTTTTGTTGGCTGAACTGATTTCAGATTGCATATTGTGTTAAGCTAGTAAAACTGTCTGTAAACAAGCCATGTATGTGGTCCTCATTGCCCTGTCCCCTTTGCCTGGCTGGTTGTTCCGTCTAGCAGTGGGTGCATTGTAGATGAGTGTATTCATCTGTGGAGCTAATGGCCCCCAGAGCTGGATGCAAGTGAACCCTGATCAGATCTGGGTATTGAATGAAGCACAGATTAATTAAAGAAGTCCACTGTTAATTGTATGGAAGTGAAGAAATGCCCCATCCCTGGCAGTGTTCAAGGCCAGGTTGCACGGAGCTTGGAGCAGCCTGCTCTTGTGGATGGTGTCCCTGCCGTTGGCAGAAGGCTGCAACTGGATGAGCTTTAAGGTCCCTTCCAGCACAAACCAGTCTATGTTCTGTGCATGTCTGTGTTACACAGACCTCTATGCAAGACACTGCGGTAGCTTTTTAGGTGATAAGGCTTTTTTCCTCCAAAGGTCCACTCTTTGATTCATCTGCATCAAAGTGCTGCAACTTCATAGTAATCAGGACTTCAGTGTCCTGACAGATTTTATATGTGTTTCCTGTAATTGAAATAGAACAAACAGAAACACATGCAAGCGCTTTCATGTGCGAACTGGTTGAGGAAGATTGAAGCCTTTCAGGAATACAATCTGTTTTGTTGATGGAGGAATCTCTGGTTCCATTTCAGTCCCTGCATAGAATGATCACATTGCATTCCCTGTCCCTTTGAGCATGACACGTTCCTGGTTTCATCCAGTTCTTCCCTGTGGCAGTCCTGTCCCATGTTTCCTCCTTACATCAGTACCAAACCATGCACTTTTGCTGCTTCTGTACCTGTCACCGACCACCTTCAGGGGTTTCAACACATGATGGTGGCTCTTCCAGCCGCGGCCTCCCTGCTTCTGTGTCATGAATGACATGTCCTCCTCAGGTCATGCTCTCATGTCCTAGCCCCAGCATTAGTCCCTCGTCTGCAGTTACCAGCCTCCACCTTCTTTCACTCAGTGTTTCTCCCTGGTTTGGTCTGTCCCAGATGTGGGTCTTGCTGCCTATAGTTTCTGCAGCCTGTCCATGTGCTGATACCAGAAACAGCAGGATCCTTGAGAGTGGCAACATCCTGAGCCTTGGCTCTTTTTCCTGCTGCTTTGGGGAGCAGGGGGAGAGCAAATCCAGCTCAGCCCCTGTTGAGCCAAGCTGGAGACTGCTCTGTGCATATGGTGTTTTAAGGGAACTACGCTGAATCTTCCCCAAAGAT
The DNA here is from genome assembly GCA_025448015.1 of Bolborhynchus lineola. Classification (NCBI taxonomy): domain Eukaryota; kingdom Metazoa; phylum Chordata; class Aves; order Psittaciformes; family Psittacidae; genus Bolborhynchus; species Bolborhynchus lineola. The sequence goes on from JAOEHX010031443.1 coordinate 29,530, forward strand.
TTACAACCTGGACAAATGTGATTTTGGTTTTCTTCTTTTTCTTTTAAATTAGCAGAAGGCACAGAAAAAATACCAGTGCTAAAGAACAAGGAACTATTCTGTTGGGAAACTCTGCCTTGAGGTGGCCAGCAAGTATTTCTTACAATGTTTATGCAATGATGTATATTCCTTGAGCCATTTTCATTAACATTTCTCGAAGAAACTATCCAAAGGGAATGTAAAACTTCAGTCCAAGAAAAGATACCCGGTGTGAAACTTTCAATCCAGACTTTTGCAAAGCTGTAAGTAACGGGAAGCAGGGCTTGTAACCCATGTCATTGCTAACTTTGTCTTTAGTAATATCTAATGCAAGCAGAGACTGCTGCAGTGATTTTGGAAAGATGCTCAACCTTCTGCTTCATGTTTTGAGGGATTAGGAAAACACCCATGGTGGGAGGCAGATTATCTCACATCTGTCTACTTCAAGGCTTCTTACATCTCTCTCTAAAACATCTGGTAGAGGCTGTTGTCAGAAGAACAACATCAACTAATTTATATGTGCATGTGGCTTTTACAGCTCCTTAGCATGGGTTGGAACTTTGAATTTTTTGTGAATTGGCAATTTTCAGGTGAATCAAAAGCAATGGCTTGGGGCAGCCCAGAACACTTAAAGTATGTTCCTAACTTCAAAACGGTTTATCCAAGTATCTGATTTTATTTGTTCCTTTGGCAGTTATTTGGCATCTGAAACAAGTCATATTTTTTTTTAAGATGACCTAAATCAAGAGGAATTTGTCATAGCAAGGAGCTGAAACCATTTCACTTTGGAAGAAATAACTGTTTTTACTGGGACAAAAGGGTTTAATTTTGCTCTTGAACATATTTGAAGTGTGAAAATTGTAATAAAAGGGAACTTTAAGAAATGTAATATATTGTTTTGTGAGCAAGATCCTGAGATTCGTTGCTGCTGGAAAAGCTAATAATAGGATGAAAGAAGTTGTGTTAGCATTTAGGTATTTCTGGAAACCTCTTGGCTTTAATTTTGGATGTCCCATGGCCTTTAACACTCCCTATTAGAGATGTACCTCCTGGACGGTTATAACCCTTCTGCCATGCTGAAGTGGAATCCACTGTCTCCTAAATGAAAGTCTAATCAGGTAAGGCGCAAGGGGCAGCTTCAAGAGGCAGAGGTGGCTCAGGCTCTACAGGGCAGGGTCTAGTTGGGTATTTCAGTGCTAGAAACACCTGGAATTAAAAATAGCATCAATAGACAGGACTCATTGGAGCCAGATTTGGAGTCTGCTGCTCCTGAGCCCCTTGGAATGAAAGGGCAGCTCTGCAGATGTGGAGGAAAACAAGCTCGAGTGAAGACAGTTTTCACCTGGAGAGCTTTGTTGCAGGTAATAGTGAAAGCACAATAAAGGCACTACTAGGTGGTTTTGAAAACCAAAGCCTTAATGCAGACCACATCTGGCCCAGAGGCTTTAAACATTGGTGCTCTTTTCCTGAAGCAGGGGAAAACAGAACCCCAAAGCCTCAAACATTTGAGTATCTTTAAATATCTTAACCAATAGGCTATGACTAAATGTACTGACCAAATATAACAAATAGTGAAGTGACTTCCCCACTCTTCCTTTGTGCAGGGAAATGACAAAGACAAATATGAAAGTAAAATCCGAGGTCCATAAATTTAATAGCAAGAGGTACTTTTGTAGCAATAAAGATCTGCTCATAGGGCTTTTCTTTCTTCAGGCTTTAGTCTTCTATCTAAAAGACTGACCTCTATTTGGAATCAAACTGTAATGTCAAAGGATGAACTGAATTTGAAAGCGATTGAGGGAAGGGATGGAACATCTAAAGGCTATGTTGTCATTAGTTTTATTTGAGTTAAAACAATTGTACATGTTCAGTTTAAAATGGGGGGGATAAAGTACTTTGAAATATAATTACATTTAACAGCCTTGTAACTTTGTGCTAGAAATTGTGTTCCCAGCTGTTTTTCATCTCCTGTAATTTAAATAAGTAAACCTTTTGTTCTTAAACGCAGTTAGTTCCTTCTCATTCTGTTGATGGACATTCATTTCTACTGCTTTATTTTGTGTTAATATTTAACAATGGCATGCAGTTACCCCCCTGCCGACTGCTGCTCCACCTCCTTTGTTTTCTGGAAGGCTTCTTTTTTGCCTTGGTCTTTGGTTGGATAGAAGAATCCAAACTTCCTGTCCCCGCATCTAGCCAGGAGTAAGGTTTCTGCATAAACGGACACTAAATCCCTCGGGAAGGGTGCTAGCCCCCAAGCCGGGAAGGTGGTGCTGGGCTGTCAGCCTCCTTTGTTCCTCGCTCAGATGGAAGTATGAAGTGGACTGTGCTTTGTGGGCCTGAGTAAAGCTGTGCCAAGGGAATGCAAATGCACTAGGTGTGCCCAGGTAATTTAAAATGCTCACGCTGGCAGCTTTTCTGCATGAGTAAAGCTGTTTAATGAATGCATTTTCCCCCACTTTCTTTCCTTGACAAGTTGATTCGGATTGAAACGGTCTGTAATAAGCTTGTCATGGCGCTTGGGGACAAATAAACCCTCTCCTGGAGGTGGAAAATAGAATCCCTGCATTCTGTGCTTCTCTCTGACCAGAATGGCAGCAGCAGGTTTGGCAGAGTCACTGTGACAGTGTTGGTTGGACTGGAGCATCCACTTACAGCCCAGGCTTGGCTTCACACTGGTGCCTCAGAAGTCAGATGCAGACCTTCAAGAAGGAGAACTTGTATCTGTTGTGGTTTCAATGCTTCCCCTGCTTTAATACAAGGAATTTGAGTGGTGTGAATGCAGTGGGTGCTGTGTGTAGGCTCAGGTTCCTGTCTCCCCCCTCTTCCACCCCTTCAGAGAAAGCTTATTCTTCATGTGCTCAGCCTTGCAGTCTGACAGAAGTGCAACGTGGAGGAGACCTGAGTCCAGGATCAACAAAGGCGGCGCTGGGCATTTCAGCCACTGCGTTTGAAATAGGCCTTGACAATAATGGAGTTGGGAAGCCCCACTGTTCAGCCTTCTTTATAGTGTTAATAACTGCCCAGAAAGAAGAGAAGCAAGAAATTGCTCAGATTTCATCTCTCAGATTTCATCTTGCATCTAGGGTGCCGCAACAAATCAAACTGAAATGGGCCCCTTCGTGGCTTCTGCACTACCATGCCGAGCTGCCCCGGGCCCCTCTCCGCCTGCTTTGCTGAAGGTTATAATGCTGAGTGAGTGTCTGGAGCAGGCTGGCTGGGGGCAAACACGTGCTTTTTCTATTGCATGAGTGTCCTGTTGAGGATGGGCTCTGAAGTGAACTGGTTTATAGTGTTTTGAATCGGAGGTTGGGGCAGGTAGTGGATGGTCGCTGGTACAACAGAGATGTTTGCTCTGCCTGGTCACCCAACTGTGTCCAGGACCCAACCTGCTTCCCCTGAATGTGCAGGGGCAATTTTTGCCAAAGGATCAATGGGAAAATTAGAAGTGGGCTTGAGGAAGGCAGAATTCATGGCTGGCCAGGTCTCCATGTCATGGGCTTTGGGGGAACAGGACTTTGCCAGTGCCTGCAATATTTAGTTAGTGCTGCTAGCAAGGAAATACTGCTTATCGTTTAACATGTGCAAGCTCTTCAACATTGACAAATAATGCTATTATTTTTTTATCCCTTATAATATTAGTGGAGTCCAGAGCTGCATGGCTCACCCTCAGGGATGCACTGGGAAGTGTTGAAAGTCCGGGAGGGCAAACGGAGGAATCGAGTTATGCTTTAATAACTGATCAGAGTTATATAGACATTTTTTATATATAAATATATATATATATATTTAACTACAGGAGAAAAAACCTCAACAACCCAACAGTGAAATGCACAAAGGAGCTCATCAGTTTAAAGCAGGACAATGATAAAAGAAGTTGCATCTTTTCGTGTTCATTCATCTCAGGTCAGCATAGGCGAAACATTTCTAGCACCTGCATTAATTTAAAGGTTGCTAGTGTTGATAATCTCCATTCCCTCAGTACATGGAAGCAGCTGGAGTGCATTCTCATGCCTCGATGCGCAGTGCGTGGTCTGAGGCGATTTCCTTATTATTTTTCATAATTAGCAAATCAAGTTTTTGTCTTTAATCCTTATGCAACCAGGGATATTTCATGCTCAGAAGGCTGGGAAGTATGCGCTAGCAGATTGTCTCGCCAGTTGGAATTCCCTAGGGCACTGGGGGAAATGCTGAGGAACAGGGGCTTCTGGATGCAGGTCTGCCACTAGTTTTGCTGGTTGTCTGAGTATTTGGAGCTGCAGCCTTACAGCATCGTTTCCCAAGTACAGCGCAGAGGAGAGCAGAACACGTGCGAGTGTGTTCACATCTGGCATTAACATATAAATTGGAGGCATATAAAGTTTCTTCCCATACAACTAAATTAAAAACCTGTGGCAGAAGGTAAACTGACAAGTGCAAGACTGCTTGGGTGGGAATTCTAAATGGTTACAAGTGGCTCCTGAAAGCTGCTTCTGGAATAACGTCACTGAGCACGGCTGTCTCCATGCACGCTGCCCAGTAGTGTCCTGTTAAGATGACTGATACCACTTCTTAGAGGTAATGCCCTGTTCTGGTCATAAAGACAACGTTACAGAGCATGGGGTAGAGTTGAGGCTGCAGGGCTGACTACAACGTACATGCACAATTCCATGTGCAATAAGCGCATCTCAGCTCTTGGTGGAGAGGAGGACTGGAGTGCCAGAGTTCAGCCCTGCTCTGCCGGGTAAAGTGGTGCATGCTGATAGCTATTGACTTGCAGACACATTATCTCTGTGTTGGTAACGTGTTTCTAATTTGAATTTGTAGCTCATGGGATGTCTCAGCGGGGGTAATGCACTAGGCTCTCCTCTCTGGAGACCTTGTTCTGACTTTATTTGATGTACTTATATTCCTACTGAAACAGGACTTGGCCTATATTGCACAGCTTTTTCCTGTATGAGCCAGGTCCACAGTAAGGCTGATGGTTATCTGAGCTGCTGTGCTGCCTGTCCTTAGATCAGCTGGGACTATGAACTCTTTTGTTTGTGGTCATACAGATTGTGAAGGAACATGGAAAAAGAAGTACAGAGGAGGTTGACTTCCAAGGCACTACCTGCTAACAGCATTACTTCATAGCAATAGAAGCTGGAGTGCACACACTTCTGCAGCACTAGGTCTCCTGTGAGGTGTAAACACATCTCTTGCTCCAGATCCCATGGGGAGCATCAACACTGATTGCTCATACAGTAAATGAGAAGTACGTGCAGGATGTTGTGAACTACAGGTAAACTCAAAGTAGAGCCTTGTGCTGGGCTGCATCAAAATGAGTGTGTCCAGCAGGTCGAGGGAGGGGATTCTGCCCCTCTGCTCTCCTAAGACACCCCTTGCATCCTGCATCCAGCTCTTCAGCCCCGCAGAAGGGATGAGGAACTGTTAGGTGAGTCTAGAGGAGGGTAATAAAGATGCTGCGAGGGCTGAAGTGACTCTGCTTTGGAGCCAGGCTGAGAGAGCGGGGCTGGGGCAGCCTGGAGAAGAGAAGGCTCCTGAAGGGGAGACCTCAGAGCAGCT
>JAOEHX010031445.1:6183-19663 GCA_025448015.1 Bolborhynchus lineola
CTTGGTGTCATCAGCAAACTTGCTGAGGGCGCACTCAATCCCACTGTCCATGTCACCAACAAAGATGTTGAACAAGAGCGGTCCTGACACCGATCGCTGAGGGACACCATTCATTACTGGCCTCCAGCTGGACATTGAGCCATTCAACACAACTCTTTGCATGAGGCCATCCAGCCAGGTCTTTATCTCACTGTTCACCCTGTTTCTTTAAGGCTAAGTGGAATTGTTTTAATTTTGGTATAGGGCTGTGACAGTGCTCAAGGGTGTAATGTAACCCAAGCAGGAACTGGAGGGTGTCACACGCATATTCATTTATGTGTGCAAAATCCTGACAGTGGCAAATGAATGAAGTAGAAACACTTTTATGGTGCAGAGGGAGCTAGTAATTAGTCTTCGTATTTGATCTTTCTTTCTGAGGTACTTGTGTGTTCATTGAGTGACACAGACTGTGCAACCAGTGGTCAGGGATGACAAATGGGTGGGGAAAACACTGACAAACATCAAAAGCTGAACAAGTTGAATGGAATGTGCAAGATCTGGGTGCATTTATTTTACTACTGCTTCTATAGCTGTCTTCTCCTGGTATGCCACTAGATAAGAGAGGGAAGTGACTACTGAAATGGAGGAGACATGGGCTGTGTCCTTTGACCTTCCTCCAAGACTAAAAGTAATTTTCACAATCACACACTTATCTTTCATCTTTCTCCTTTTTATATTCCTCCCTGAAGTCTGCTCTGCAATCTTCACCCCTTCACCTGAATCTGATCACAATTGTGTTGAGCTCCCAGAGTTCAGGTGATTACTTTGAGAGGTTTCTTTTCTAGGCTGTCATAGTTATCCATTAACTTGTCTTTTCCTCCAGTTCTGGTCCTGCCATCCTGCTCATCAGTGTTTTTGCTTTCATCTGCTTCTTCCTACTCTTTAAATGTTAAAGCTAGAAGCTTTGATTAAACCCCAGATTACTCTTGCAAAGACTCCCTGTAGCAGTTAGCTCTTTCGGGACATCCTTTTGTTTATAAAAGCTGTAGTTAGTTTCTTTTTATTGCTGCTGTTCCTTGTCTATTTTTATTTTTATTTAACAGGCTAATTCTTGGCCTGTCAGTCTTAGTGTTAATTATAATCCCTTTCTTGAAAAGAATTTATGGCAATTTCTTCAGGTAGGGATTTGGTTTGCCACAGAAGAAAAGAATGTACGCTTTTGTCCCTTACGTTTCCTTCAGGCAGGTATGCTATATCACTCATATGAGAAAATGAACAGAAAGTATGTGTAAAATGCTAATGTACAAATGCAAGCTAAATCTGTGGCTGGGTTCAACATCTGTAATATGAAATGATTTGTGAGCACTTTCAAAGGTGGCATCATGTCCTGTCTGAGTTTAGCCACAGCGCTTTCACACTATCTGAACAGAAGGGTGTGTAGGCATGTGTGGGCTGTCATACCAAATAGGTATAGTGGAGGGTGTTATCAAAACAGGTCTCTGAGTGATGATCCTCAAGGTGTATGAGGATGTAAGATCCAAGGTGCAGGGTTTAAGATTGATTATTACAAGTTTCAAATTAGCCTAATGTACCCTCTCCCTTTGTAGATGACACTTGGATCACATACATAGTTGACACACATGGCAAAAGAAAATTTTCACAATAGTTAATTAATAGCAAACCACTATTAATTAAAACACTGTTATGAAACAAAACCCCATTAATCTTCCCAGGCATGTAGCCAATTGTATAACTTTGCCTTTTCTTTCAAATACAATAGAACTTAGTTGCTTTTATCCCTGAATTATAGCCTGGTCTCTGTGTTAAACTTTGATTAAGTGGTTTTGTGGATGCTGAAGTCAAAAAAAAGTAAGTTTGGTGCATGAGAAAATAGATCACTGTCATTACATGACCCATATGTTCAAACAAAGATACTGCAAAAGAAGTAAAGAAGCAATTTACTCCCTGAAGCTCACTGCCTAATTGTTGGTAATGGAATAAAAAGTGGAATGACCAGGTGCATCTAGTCAACACAAAGATGCTCATGAAGCCTTTTTTGGGAGTAAGCTTCTATAAGAAAAATTCATGAAACTAAACACTGTTTTGACTGAAGCTACTAAGAAAGTGAAGAGCTTTGAAGGTACACCCATTTTTTTATTGCACTGTAGCACATTAGGTATATTTGCAACCTGAAATTTAAAAGCATGCCATTGAGGGGGAAGGTGTTCATTGTTATTGGAGGAGAGGGTGAAATATCTTTCCATTATGAAAAACTACTGCAATGGATTATTGCAAAAATAGAGAGCACACTGACTTTGGTGTATAAACTGAATTGTACTTTGGAATGATACGTTAGGTCATGCCCAGAACACAAGAAATAAGACTGGAAACTTTAACAACTGATAGTGGGATTCCAAAATAAAGTAGAAAATACTCTATAAGCAGTGTCATGGATTCCAACCTTTGTAAAAGCCTACCTGAATATCTTAGATTACCATCACAGCTGTTGGCTACCTCTTCTGTATGTACTTTCTTCAGCAATCAACACCCTATTTTCAATATGAAGGTCGTAATCTGCATATGATGGCTATTATGGTGGCAGTGTTGTGGTAAAGCCTTTACCCTCTATTAATATACTGCAAAGTCAGACTTACTGCTGGATTACAGCAGATCCATCATATCTTCAGCACAGAGGATGTTTAAAGTATTGATTCAACTTGCTCGCCCGCCTGCTATGGCGATCTGTGAAACACTGGGTGGGAAATACTGCGTTGCTCAATTTGATCTATTTGATTTGCATCTGAAAAAACAGTAGGCCTTTGTACTTGTCAGTTTTAATCATTTCTGCTGTATAGCAGCTGATTCCATGACAGCATGGATTTTATTCGTGCAAAGACAGCTGAGAAGTAGGGTAGCCTTGAGTGATTTCAGACTCTACTTGGCAAGTGAGCTGTTATACTTACTTTTGGATAACCAGATAATGAGCCAAAGACTATGGGGAAAAAATAATTAATTCTACTTCATTTTTAAAAATAAGTTACTTAAAACTATAGCAGAGTTTCGCTGCATCTTGGATATCTCCATTGATTTATGCATGACAATTATTCCTTCAAGGAAGGTTTGTGTCACTGTATGCAGATTTGTTTTCTATAAAGCCTTTCATGCATACTTCAACTCAGAATACTTGATAGAACTGAATGATATAGTTGAACAGCAATAATAATTGCTTTTTCTTTGATATTTTTGTGCATGTACAAGAAAGAGATAGCGATTTTAATCTGTGGGTTTAAAAAAACAGCCCAGAAAGTGAAGTGAGCTGAAGAGGATGGGATTCCCTCAGGTTCAGTCTCACTGATGTAGGAAACTTCTACCTTCAGGGGCTGCTCGCCATAGAAGGTAATGGTAAATGAAGAGGCTGGGTGCTGCCCCTGGGGTGCAGGGAGAAGAAATTTCAGGGATGGAGTGGCAAATACCAGAAATGTCTTGTAAGAAGTGCACTTGTAAATGCCTTCCTCTGGTAACATTTCCTTTGTGCCCTCTCTAGCCACAAAAAGCTGGTTTCTGGAGCTTTTATAAACCCCAGTCTCACTGATATATAACTTCTAGGAACCTGGAAAAGTGAATGTTCAGTAGCATAATTCTAATTTATACATTACTATTACATTTTAAGGTAAACTTTCCTTTAAGCAAACTGAGCTAGCCTCGGTTGGTATTTACTTTTTCACATATCACTTTGAACTCTACTGGCGCAAAACATTGCAGAGGAGCTAGGTATTATCATTATTTATGGAAAGAAAGAAATCTGTATTAAGGACTTAGGCACAATATACTACACAGTAATAATACGGTTTAGTGTTAGCCCTCTTTATTTCTCACCCACTAGTTGTCTTTCCTTCAGCCTGCTTAAAGAGGAAGAAAATGGCACACTGAAGGATTAAAGCCAAATGAGCCGAATCGTTCTTACTTAGTGCAGACTCCATGGAGTTGGATTTATGGTAACAACAGCCAAAAGTTAACTTTCTGTACTAGTTATCCTTTACTGATAACAGCTGTGTTCTTTAGAGAGATTGTGATAAAACTTCAGAGTATGCATATGGAGTTAAAGGTGGACCTTCTGCTTAGGAGGCAGGGGTAATGCTTCACAGAAAATCAAACACAGAGGCTGGAGGGAATGCAGAGAAACATCTGAAATCAGACACTTCAGTTTGAGGCAGGTAAGTCATAGGAATAAAGTAAACAAAACTCTATCTCTATATGCATTGAAGGAAGTATTCCATCTATATAGCAGGGAAAGACATGAATGACAAAACTAAAATGATCCATGGCAATACTATGCTAAAGATCTGAATAGGTTCTAGAGGGACCTGGGATACAAAGAAGACAGAAGTTGCTAAATATTAAGTTGATTATTAGTGATTATTAGAGGTCTGAAAGGAAGAAACTACAGGAGGGTTGTGACAGGGTGAGGGTGAGGGGAGGGGGCTGAGTGGGGAGTCGCGTTCAATTCACGGTGCATTTAAGTAGTTGATAAGCTTGTCGAAGAACTTTCTCTAGAAGGCTTTGGGCTTGTTTTGTAGGGGTTTTTGTTTCTGTTAAGTGAAATTTTTTGTCTCCTATAGTAGTATTTACTTGGATTAATTCTTTGTTTTGGGGGGAGGAATCTGCTCTTAATAGAAATCTGGACTTTTCATTTCATAAATGGCGAAATCCTGTCCAAAACTGAAGACAACAGTTGCTTTTAATGGTTTCAAAGTATTTGGTGAACTTAAGAACTGTTTGGTTGACTTACATCTCTTTGGTTTTTTTCTGTGTTATATTAGGGACATATCCATGTAGTACACTCATCACTGTAGTATTTACAGGTTACATATATCCAGCAAGGACAATTATCACAGCTCACTTACTATGTGTACCTGGTCAAACTTCAGCTGGTTGCATGTGCCCAAGACCTCTAAACAGTTTTGGTACTAGGTGAATTAAATTCTCTTGTGGGTGCCTGAGTTAGGAATCGAAAGAACCACATCTTACACAGTACTACAGCTAGCTTGAAAACTTGCACAATAATACAGCTAGCTTGAATTCAGAATAAAAGCTTTCTAACTTTACTGGCAGTGCTGATACAGATTCTTCTAATCAGATTTCTTCCTTACACTCCCTTTGAAGTAATGGATTCTGCTTCCTTTTACACACAGACATGAACAATTACAGGACGGGGATACTAGTTTATGAGCAGTTTCCAAATCATTAAAAATACATATATTGGGCTACTCTGTGCTATAAAACATAGATCAATGAGTCTCCATGCAGCTCATGAAATTACTTCTGAAGGCTATAAAAAAGTACCACTTTTTCAATTTTTAATCAGTTTCTTTTGTGCATAAGTGACTATTGCAATGACAGGGTTAAGGCAGCACACTTTTTTTGTAAAAGCAGAAAGCAGGATAGGGCATTAATAAGATAGAGCCTATGCCCTAACCAGGGAGTGTTTTACTTTCAATTACAGAAGGCTCTTTAAGCTACCTACGTGCTATGCGCAACAGACTCGTAAGCCTCCACTGTTAAAGTTGAAATGTAAATTAGAACATAAAAGAAAATGTAACTGATTGTTGGTGGCCCAAGTAAAATTGTTTTTCTGAAGAAGAATTGTAAGACTCTGTCTTCCTCATCATGTCACAGGGGAATGAAAGATAAATCACTGCAATACTCACAGCAGAATATCTCTGTTGCAGATGTACAAACACATACATAACCATGAGAAGAATACAAAATCAGCATCCAAGGTATCAGAAACCAGTAAAAGTAGTGATGGTAAAATGCTGTAATGTATTACCTTGTTTTTATACATTTGAGTGCAATCTATTATTTTAAAGCTCAGATAAATATTATATCAATTCCTGCATTTTTTAAATTGAAAAGGTGTTTCTATGACAAGTAATAACATTACAAATTGATGACGAGTTTAATAGATCTTTTAGCTACAAATGGGCTGGCTATATCTGGCCAGCTAGGACAACCAAATTATCTGTTGTGCATCTGATAAATGTTCTTTCTAAAGAAATGCAATATAAATAGAAAGAAAATCAGTCCATGTCAGTATTTTGTAAATGGTAATGTTGCTGTAGGATGTCAGAGGACTCGGGACCTGGTGCATCAATTTGCAAACTTTGATTCACTGGAATGCCCAGTGTTCTGAGAAAATAACAACTTATTCCAGCATCCTTGGTCCAAATGAGATCACATGCAGTGAGGGTGGGACTCTGCAGGGTGTTTAACAACTCCTGTGCCTTCTGCTTCTATCTCACTACCTGGATTTTGGATGCAGGGATTTATTAGTTCTGGTGATATTTTCTTCTTCTAACTTCTTCTGCATTGCTTTTCCCACCTTTTGTCTCTCCTTTAATACATAACATTTGGTTTATTTTTTTTCTGGAAATGCTCTCGAGTGTCAAAGATTAAGAGCTGATGGGCTTTCTGAGGACTTCTGCATGCTTAGTAAATACTAAGCATCTAAATATAGTCTGTCTAGCAAATGTTTGCCTGTACATTCATGAGGACTACAAAATTGTATTGCCAAACTATTTAGACAGGCCAATTAGCTTTGCTTCAAGCATTTCCTGAGGAAAATAACCTGGTTGTAACCCTCCAGGCTATTTTAAATTACATATCCTCACAAGGATTTCCATATTCCATATGGTGATATTTATATATCCCCACTCAAGCTTTCTGTTCAACAGATTCAATGTTCACCAGATGCTCTGGGTTGCACCCCATTAGTGACAGAACAGAGGGAAGTAGATTTGGTCCATTATCAAAAGTTCACTGCACTGGAATGTATGATGAAGAAGGGGTAAATCATTCTGATATTAGTCAGTAAAGGCAAATAAAAAATGTAACGAAAGTGCAATTGGTGCAGTATTGCCTGTTACAAGCCTTGGGATACTGGGATTTAGAGGCATATTGCTTAGGATCATTTCCCTTTCTCATTAGTATGGTTACCCCTGATGAGAAGGCCCAGACTGTGGAGAGAATTGCTTGATCTGTATCCTTACCCAGTGACAATAAATCAGCTTACAGCAAAGCTGGGCTTTGTACTTTAGCAGAAGATGCAGTTGAGCTCAGGCTTATTATTTGGCACCCCTTGTAATTAATGGCCAGCAGATGTCATATGTTAATGCTTTGGTTCTAAGCAGCATATTAAAAATCATTAAGAAATATATGACAGAGTAGCCAGCAGAGAAACCTGTTCAAAGAGAGGCTAAACAAGCATCCAGTTACTCATGCATAGCGCCGAGTGCATGGCAAAAAACCTCTGAAAAAACCACATGGGCTGACATCCTTACTTATCCTTCCACAGTCTTCTTTTAACTTAATATGGACAAAGGATAAAACGTTTACAATCAGAAAAATTGATTTGGAGAGAAACTGCTTCCATTTTGCTTATTTTACTTACTGTTGCTAGTGAGAAGATGTGAGCAAGATGTTGGTGTCAGCGGAGCAGCGCTTTGTTACACTGTTTTATAGGAAGTCACTTTTATGCAGTGTTTGAGGGAGAATGTACCAATAAGTTAAACCTGGTCCTGCAAATCAGTGCCTAACATGGGTGTCCACACCTTCCTGGCTTTTAGGGGGCTTTTAACTCTGTGGCCTTTTAGTCTTACTATGAACATTTTATTCTGCTCTAATTTTAACTTCTTTCCTTTTTAATGTTTCTGAGAGAAGCTCTTTAAAATACATTCCTGGAGGTTCTTTCCCTTGTGATATCGCTCCGTTTTGTTCTTCTCAGAAATCAGGTTATCTCCTTCCTAATTAGATTTTGGCAACATTATTTCAACTTTTTTCTTTCTTAATGAATATAAAATTCTGAAAGGTTGGGTTTTTGCTAAAAGCCTATTTTGAGAAACAGCCCCTCTGTACCCTTGTACAACTTTATCTCTCGGTTCATTATCTCCCCAGCTTTGCTGTCCTTCTCCTCACCATGGTATCAACCCATCTGTGTAGCATATAAAAATGTAAAAATTTTCTACACATTCCACTGTTTAAAGAAATCAACTGAAAAAGAACCCAAACCCCATAATTCTAAGATTGTTTTCCTAAATCTTTCGTGATTTTTGAGCATTTCAGAAAGTTAATGCATGCAAAACTTAAATGTATTTTACTTGATACAAGTGAAGTAAAATTTGGATGTACTGCTATACAGAGCTATTCTGATGGGTAGAAAACCTACTGCAATGTTCATTAGGAGGAAGACAGAAAAAATACTTTCTGGTTTCTATTTATATTTCTCTCGGGATGGTTTTCAGTAACGAAGCACATCATTGAGTTCCAATAATACCATAATCACAGAAAGATGAAAATTGGTGGAAATGTGTAAAAAAATCACCTGTATCATGAAGATGATATTGTTGGCCACATCTATGCTAGGGAGTGATTGTAAATAGGTGAAACTAACGTCATTCCTCTGAGCTTTCCTAGAACTGATGTTTCTTGTCCTTGTTCTGTCAGATGATATTGAAAGTACATGAAATCATAGGCAGAAACTTGGATGGGTGATAAAGGTTTCTGTTTTAGCAGTAAAGGGTTTTATAACCCTGTGGTGAAGACCATCACTTTTATACTAACTAATGACTTGAGAAAAATGAACTTTTGGGAACAGGTCAGTTAGATCCTCTCTATTCTTGATCTAATATGAAGATCAAAGACAAGTTTAGGCATAAATGGCATTGCTTTAGTACAGGCAGATTTGCCATACAAGGAAACATGTTCCCAGACTGTGCTTCCATTTGGAAATGTGATGCCTATGACAGATGACTGCTCTAAATCTCCTTTGCTTTAATGAATCCTCAACTGACTTGTACTCCTCTTGCACCAGTCTCCTTGGTAGGTGAAAAAAAAATGTATTTTGCACACCTGGAACTAGCTCAAAGCTTGACAATGAATAATTTCAAATCACTCTTTCTAAAAGGTTTATAAATCTAAATATCTGAAAGGATGGACATGGAGCAATATAAAAGCTTAAGATAGCTGCTGAACTGCTGAAAGGCACTTCAAAGCACGGTGACTTTGTATAGGTCAATACCTTTAAGCATGTTATAGACTCTGCATCTGAAGCCACCACTGACACATCAGAGTCACTGAGGTCATCTGGGTATTGGCTTCTTTTTAAAGGCTTTTTAAAGTCTTTGATCAGAAAGGTGGTGGTTCTGGATACTTCCAGCCTTGTTGTTAAAAACCCCAGGAAAATAATATGGGAGCAGATTCTCAATTACACCTATTGCTTGGTGGCATTCATATGAACTCAGTGTTCTTGCTAACTGCTGGGTGAGTGCCTGGCAGATGGAAGCAAAAATGCAGCTCAGCTCCTTGTTCAGTCGTATTTGAAAACATCATCCTTAATGGAAAACATTCATATTATTTATCCTGGAATTTTCAAAATTTAAATACACCAAAGATTTCTGATTCAATGTGATTTAGGCTCCTGTTTGCAAATCTTCATTTCTAAAAAAGAATTAGCTAAATGAAACAAAGTTGTACATGGATTTAACACTTACTTTGAGGTGACAGATTGAATTGGTTTATATTCTCTCTACTCAGCAACAAATACAAAGCCAAGAGCCGATCAAAAGTCACCTTTATTCAACATTTGAATACATACTGCAATCTTAAGAAACAAAAACAAGTAACACATTTCTCTGCCTTTCCAAAATTCTGAATATAGTAACCACAGCTTGGGGAAGACACGAGGCTCAGCCTAGGCAATCAAAAAGTCTTTGGCCATTATAAACACTCGATCCCAATGTGGGAAACAAAATGGACCAAAAGAGCAGTAGTGGAGAAGTATATGGTTCTAACAGAACTATAATCACTTTCCATTTCATGTAGCTTTTTGTTTAGCTGGTGCACAAATAGCAAATAAAATGGAATATGCAAGCCCTATCAGGATTGTAGATGCTTTGAGTTTAAACTGCATGGGCTGTAATTTTCCTCAATATCATTAATTTAGATGTGGTAAAGAAAGTAACAAAACAACAGTAGTAAATCCAGCTTGTTCATTAGCCCTTATAGCTACACAGATTTGATTATTCCTTATGGGAGCTAGGCTTCCTCAGTACTCAGACTAGAAAAAGTATTACTTATGTTAACTGCATTTGCTGAAAGTACATCACTAACCAAACAAATTATTCCGTTTTGGATAGGAAAATTCTTCTAGCCATGGGCAAGAATAGTATCAGGGATGCATTTACCAAAGTCAAGCTCTGATGAATAACATGGAGCTAGCAACACAAAGAAAGAATATGAGCCCTTCAAAATGCTTTCATTTTTTGTCAGTTTTATCTGTCACCTGCCACAAAGAAACTCTACTTGCTGCCTTTATCACTGTGTGATTCATGTGGTCATTTTACTATTTGAGTTACTCTGAACTGGCCAGTTTGTGTAGAGCGGATTTCAAGGGAACAGTCTAGATTTTACAGTGGGGAACTTTGCAGGGAGAAGACAGTATTACTTATTTCAAAGGCACTCTGCAAACCTGGCCTGCCTAGAGTATTTATTCATAAAAACTGAAGAAAGTAAGAGACAGTCCGCATGTGAAATATACTGCTGCAATATAAAATAATGTTGAAAACATTAATATTTTTATTAGTAATATTAATCACTTTTTGGACCTTTTTTGGTGGTGTATTTCTGCAAACACTTTACTGCACAACTTTTAGTTATAAAAATGGACTGGACAAAATGCTAAATATTTTATGTTTATGTTGCCAAAAGAGCGAGATAAAATGACCACTTTCTTCATAAAATTCAGAAGCCTTGATACAGTACATTAGGATGTAAACTAAGGAAAAGCTTCAGCTGTGCTTGACAATACTTATTACATGTCAAATGACCCCCCCTACTCCATCTTTCTACTCAACATCTTAAGGTGGGATCTTAAAAAGTGATATGTATTTGAGCTCTGCTACTGTTTATGTTGCTGCAAAGTAGAGGTCAGTAAAATTGCCTTGAAAATCTCCTTCCTTTCTTTATTATAGAGGCATCTGGTGTCTCATCTAGTGGAGGAGAGTTCTAACCGTACAGACCAAACACAATGCAAGGTCCAGATTATGGCTGTGTCATCTAACCTCTACACAAGTCTTTCCCAGAGCTGTTCTTCCTCCTCAGCTGCTTCTATTAATTCATGGAGAGAACAGTCATTTGTCATGGATAGCAATTATTTTGCTAAAAGCTTTTTCTTACAATAACTTGTAACTTTCAAGTAAATAATGTGCAAATTTAGAGATGCGCAACATGTTTTGTCTAAAATATAGAAATTTTTTTTTTTGAAGGAGTTTTGGTGTGAATGTATATGGGGATTCTGTTCACTGTTTTGAACATCTTCATTTATCCTGCAGTTGTGAAACACTGATGTTTCATCATCAATGAATCTAATTGGATTTTAGGGCTCTTTAGTGCAGTGTATCTGGTGCTTAAGGTAGAGCTAAGAAGTTTGCATGTTACAGCCAGTACCATATCTCAGCCTAGCTTTGAGCTGCTTCCTTCCTCTTCAGCTTTCATTTCTGTATAGCTCAAGAAGTGACTGGCTTTGTTGTTAGACAGCCCTTGTATTCAGTTTTATAATACATGTAGACACATTCCTCAGTTTGTGTGCAGTAATTTCAGATCTGTGTCACAGAATGATAGAAAAATTTAGGTTGGAATGAACAGTCAGAGGACATCTGCTCCAGTTCCCCCAACCCAGGACAGAGCCAGCTTTGAAGTAAGATTCATTTTCAAGCTTGATCCTGCAGCTCAGGTCCTTGTCCAGACAAATGCTCAGCGTTTCGAAGGCTGCAGATTTCACAGCCTCTCTGGGCTCATTTCCATGCTAAACCTTTCACACACTGAAGAATTTTATCCTAGTGTCTGAAGCAATTTTCCTTGCTTTAATGCAAGTCCAATGACTCAGTCATTTTACTGTAACCTCTGACAGCAGTCAGTTCCCTGCACAGATTTCCTCTTGACCCCCATTGCTCCAATGCTTTTCAGACTTAGGTCTTCATCACTGCCAGATATTGTTTAGGGCTTATTACCTTAGCTGCCATGTTGGCAAAGATGATCTTGCCCCACTTTGTCGCATATTCTGTCCTCTATCTAATTATTTATGGTTAAATAGCCATTTAAGATTTCTTCCTCTTCCTAGGAAATATGTAATACTATTATAAGAATGATGGTGAGATACTTTTTATCAGGGCCTGGTGCAATTGGATGAGAGGTGACGGTTTTAATCTAAAAGAAGGATGACACGGGCTGCACATGAGAAAAATAATTTTGACAATGAGGGTGGTAAAACACTGTCACAGGTTATCCAGAGAGGTGATGGATGCTCCATCCCTGGAGACATTCAAGGCCAGGCTGGATGTGGTTCTTGGCAACCTGATTTAGTTGAAGATGTCGCTGCTTATTGCAGGGAGTGGGACTAAATGAGCTTTGTAGGTGTCTTGCAAATAAGTCTATGATTTTCCAATTTTGCTTCCATTAGGGAGGAGAGGAACAGATCCATTTATTGCAGCAGGGTCTGCAAGAGAATGAAAAGCTGTTCTCCAGTTGCACTGGTGAAATCTGGGACAAGCTGATGACCTAGTTTCTCAGTTCAGCATAGAATGACTCCTCTTTCGACTTCCCACCACGCTGTGCCTACAATCACCGGTGTACCGGCACATATGATTCAGGATTCTTATTGTGCAGACTTTGCACAGGCAGAAGACAGTTTTAAGAAGTAGCAGGGTTTTTTTCTAGAGCGCTGTTACTCCTTGTGGGGCGCTAGAGTAATCAAATGTAATTAATCACGGGTCCTTATCAACAAAATGTTTACTGTTAAAGTTCAGAGACAATTGGTTGGTTTCCCTCACGTTTCTTCTCCTGTGTTTCAATAACTGGTACTATTATTATTTATCATGAACCAAGTAGTCTCAGACTAAATGAAAGAAGCCACTTGGACCTTAATTTACGAAGCATTACCTAAGGTATTTTTGTTTAATTAAAAATACTTGAACGATTCTAACTAGAAAGGGCAGATAATATTAATCAAAGGAACTGCTCTCTGAAAATGTAATTATTCATTTGATGTGGGCAGTTCAGGTTAAATATCTGAAAAGAACACTCGTTTTGAAATTTTGACATTTCAGCTAAACTAATGTTTCTAAAAGGAAGAAGGATTTTGCAGTAAATAGGTTCAGTAATATCTATTATGAGTGTTGCTCTACCTGAGGTGCAGTTAATGCTCTGCCTTTTTAATGTATTCAAGCTGATACTTAAGTATGCTTTAAGCTAAGACTACACAGAAATGTTTCCAGATTTATCTTTTGCAGTTATGAATTTATTCTGCTGATAATTAAAAATCATATTTAGGGGAGAGTCTGAACATTCTGAAGCTGTAGTTTATGGAGAGGTAAGCAATTAGAGTGGATTATATCTACAAGAAATTCTTTACTGTAAGGGTGGTGAGGCACTGGAATGGGCTGCCCAG